>JBBPJX010000027.1:0-40124 GCA_038088955.1 Neotropicomus parvogracilis
TTCAATTGGACCAACTTTTGGAATATTATTAGATTTAGATGTAATTTCAGATAAATTTTTTGTATCTGTTGATTCTATAATATATTGAATATTACCTTCATTATCAATATTAGACTGAATATGCATAAAATCAGCTTTATTAATTTTATTTAGTATTATATCTGCTAAAGATGTTGGTAATTCGCTTAATTTAGTTGAGGCATATTTAATTTCAGGTAATTTAGATGTTGAAGCTTTAGGAGTTAATTCTATAATTGATGTTTTAGGTGTAGATTCTAAGCTAGGTATTTTTTCTTCAGGTGCATAAGATGTTAATATAGTTTTAGGTGTTTGTTCAAAAGATGTTTTAAGAGATATAGATTCATCTAAATCTTCAAGTTTTCCTAAATCATTAATTATTTCTTTACTTTTACCTTTTATATCTATATTACTTGTTGAAGGATTAGTTGAAGGATTACTATCTGGTGGTGGATTATTACCTTTAAAATAATTAATTATATCTGGATAATAATAATATATCGCAATTCCAGTTGTAACTATAACTAAAGCAATTCCAAATTCTAACCAATAAGTTCTATTAGATTCTATTTTTTCTTTATTAACTATTTCTAATTTATTATTATCATTATTAAAACATATTATTTCATAGTTTTCTGTATGATCAATAATTTTTTCATTTAATAAGTAATTAATCTTATCTCTAATATATTTTAAGAAATTAATATAATAATTATATAATAATTCATATAAATTACCAAAAATATTATGTATATCTGAAACATCATATATAAAAGGTAATCCTGTATAATATAATAATAACATTATACCTTCTAATATAAATAATATATTAAATATATATTTAAATATAGTATATAAGGGATGATTAATAATATATTTTAATATACCAATTACATATAGTATATAAGGAAATATACCTTTTTTAGTCCATTTTAAATTTTTAAGAATGTGATAGTTTTTATATAATTTAAGAATTTTTATAAGTATTTTAATGTGTTATAATAATTTATTGATGGGTATTTAACCTATATGATTAATTAATATTAATTAATCTCTTTTAATTTAAAAGTATCTCTATAAGAGATATTTATAACCTTCAACAATAATAAAATGAATACAAATAATATATTACAAAAAATTACAAAATATTTCTCAATCGCTGGATTAAGCCTTAGTATTTTTAATACTATTACTAATCAAACTACTATACAATCTTTAAGAGAAAGTTTAGATTTAGAAAAAGATAAAAATTCTAAATTAATTTCAGAAATTAATAATTTAGCTAATAAAGATATTAACAACAATAAATTAGAAGAAATTATAACTAATCAAAATATTTCTGACAGTAAATTAAGTAATTTAAATAATAAAATTAATCAAATTATTGAAAATAAATCTTATGATGAAAGCTCTATTTCAGATGTAGATAATAGAATTAGGGAAATTAATAATGATTTACTTGAAATAATTAATAAAATTGATGAATCTTTAAATAATAACTTTATTGGAATAGATGTTTATAAGATATTTAATATAATGCAATCATATATTAGTAGCTTAAATTATTTCCAAAGTTTAGCATTAAGCCATTTATTCGGATTTATGTTTATAATATTATCTTTAATTTCATTAATAAGTTTATATTTTGGGGATTATTTAATAATAAAATTTAATATAGAAGAAAAATACCCTAATATATATAAATATATAAAATTAAGAAGAACATTCCAAAGATTTTATTTAATCTTAGATATAACAATAATATTTATAATCTTAATAATATTATCAATATTAGATATAATGTTATTTATAAATTTTACATTATAATTACAACCCCTCTTTTTATTATTATATAACAGGAAGTATAACTCAAAGGTAAAGTGTTTCAGTTTTAATGAAACGGATAAGAGTTCAACTCTCTTTACTTCCTTTAGATTCCCTGTAATTTGTTAAATTATACTAAATATAAATAGGTTTAATTAGCGCAAAATTTATTTTTAATCTAAAAAACAGTGTAATACGGGAAGAAAACTAAGGAAACAGCTCCAAAATCTAGTATTAAAATATCCTTTTTGGTCACCCCTACACACCAAATATTTTCTCATGTATTATATAATTACTTTATTTAATTTATCTCTTTTGTCCCACAGTCTAAATTTTAAAAATCAACCCCCCCCCTCTGGATATACAAATATAACGTAAGACTCTGAATAAAGAATACGAGTAATCAGATTCGAACTGATCACATCTACTTGGAAGGTAGAGGTTATACCAACTTAACTATACTCGTAAGATTAAGATTATCTCACTCTTTTAAATTTATATATGTTATGGAGGGGAGAGTAATTTTGTTAGGATAAATTAAATTTAATCAATATCAATTTTAATTAGGATTTAATATAAATTTAATAATTTAAATTTAATTATGAGTATAATAATAAGAAAGCAATCATTAATGAGAATAATCCTGTAGCTTCGGCTAAGGCGAATCCTAAAATTGCGTAACCAAATAATTGTCCTCTTAATTGAGGGTTTCTAGCAGTAGAAGAGATTAATGAAGCAAAGATTTGTCCGATACCTAATCCGGCACCAATTAAACCTGAGCAAGCTAATCCTGCACCGATGAATTTTGCTGCAGCTAACATAAGTATAATAAAATATATAATTTAAAGATAGTGTCTGACGTATATTATAATTTAAATAATATTACTCTTTTAATTAGTATAGTAATTATACTTATTTAGTATATTATATATTTTATTTAGTTAAATTTTTATTACGAGTCCTACCAGATTCGAACTGGTATCCTACTAAGTGACAATTAGAAACTTTACCTATTAAGCTAAGGACCCTTTTAAATTTGTATTATAATCAAGAGCAAGGCGACTCGAACACCTAACAACGATTTTGGAGATCATTATATTACCAATTATACTATGCTCTTTAATTAAATTTTTATAGTACTAATATCTAAAGTTTATTAGTATAAATAATTTTATTCTAAAGGAAATAAAGAGATTCGAACTCTTAACCGTTTCATTAAAAGTGAAACACTCTACCTTTTGAGTTATACTTCCAACTTACATAAACTCAACCTAAGGTAAAATATATAGAATAAAAATATTAAAACAATTTTAAGATTAATAAGTATAATTATTATATATTAAAACTTATTAACTAGAAATAAATACCATAATATTAGAATATAACTCCAGATTGAGTTACCCCGATTCGAACGAGGAAATTCTTCGCCAAAGGAAGACGTTTTGCCAATTATACTATAACTCATAAACAAAACATTAATATATTTAATAATTAATTAGTTTTATCTTTCTTTATGTACTCTTTTATTTTATTAATTTAATATGCCTCAAGGTGGACTTGAACCGCCAACAACTTATTACAAGTAAGTAATTTTACCAATTAAACTATTCAGGCTCAAATAAAATTGAACTTATTAAAGAATAGAATGCCTCGGAATGGAGTCGAACCACTGTCTTTCGATCTTCAGACGAACGCTTTAACCCTTAAGCAACCGAAGCTTATAAATATTTTCTTATTAATTTCTTTAATAATTATTTATAGAATGGAGAAAGATAGACTCGAACTATCATTACAGTAGTGCAAGTACAGTTGATTACCAATTATCAGATTTCCCCTTAATTATTTTAATAAGTTAATTTTTATTAAAAAAAGTAAAATATATAAGTCTCTTTTAAAAATATAAATAAATCATAAAATTTGATTTTATAATGTAATGTAAATTAAATTAGTTTTTATAAAAATTCTTTATTAATACATATTTCACACTATTAAATAATTATTATTATTTAATAGAATATATTTAATATATTATATAGATATATATACCTTATGATAATAATACATTATATGTTATGCTATTATTAAATTTAAATAAATTAGACCTTAATAGATTAATAAATAGGAGGGGAGCAAGTTACTATTATTCTTATTTTATTAAAAAAAAAATATATATATAAAAATTAATCAATAAATTAATTGATTCTCATTATTACATTGAATCTACCCAAGCTAAGTAATCTTGTACTGAAACTGCTTCTACAGCTATAGGCATAAACCCATGCCATGTCCCACAAATTTCTGAACATTGACCATAGAAAGTTCCTGTTCTTTCAGCTAAGATAGAACATTGATTTAATCTACCTGGTGTGGCATCAATTTTTATTCCTAAAGATGGTACAGCAAAACTATGGATTACATCTGCACCTGTAACAATTAATCTTATGTGGCAATCTACTGGTATAATCATTTGATTATCCACATCTAATAATCTAAATTGACCTAATTCTAAATCTGATTCAGGGATCATATATGAATCGAATTCAATAGATTGTCCACTTTCTGTTACATAATCACTATATTCATATGACCAATACCATTGATGACCTACTACTTTAATTGTTATAGTTGGTGAAGTTACTTCATCTAATAAATATAATAATCTAAAACTAGGAAAAGCAATAATTGTTAATATTAAAGCTGGTGTTATAGTCCAAATTAATTCTATTAATGTTCCATGGTTAAGATATTTATGAACAATAGGAGAACTATTATAACTGTAGAAGTATACAATAGATCCTAAAGCCCAGAAAACTCCTACACAAATAACTATTAAATAAAAGAAAATAGAATTATGTAAATCCACAATACCAGTAAAGGCTGGTGAAGCAGAATCTTGGAATCCTAATTGCCAAGGTTGAGGTGCATCATTATATAAAGTATTTAAAATTGATATATTTTTTAACATTGTTTATATTTTATAAAATTTTTTTAAATTCAATCAGTCTTAGTTTAATTTTACAGTATTATTATTGATATTTATATATACCAATATATTGAGTGTAATACCTTATAAGTATAAATTATACCTAATATAAATATTATACTTAGATACAAATAATTTATATTTAAAAATTAGGTATACTAAGATTTATCTTAATCAATTCTTTTATTAAATTTTTAATTTTATTATATGTATTTAAAATAAAATCTTTTAATAAAATCGAATAATAATTGTTTTGTTCCTTTTAATATTAAGAGTAATAATCTTAATTTATAATATTAATATATAATAACTATTAAAAAATAGTTTTAATTAAAACAAAAAAAAGCAATAAAAATATTTATATATTTACTTATTACAAATATCATTATTTTTGTTTATTTAAATTTGACAACCTAAAACATCAAGTCTATTTTAAAAATTAGTAATGCTAAACTTACGATTTTACAATCAATTCATTTGCATCCTATCTAAGAAATGATCTATTTCTTTATTTATAAATTTTTAATCTCTTTGTGTATTATTACAATATTTGTTACTCATATTGTTAAATATAAGTAATATACAGATATATTTAAAATACTTACTATCATTATAGAATAACTATAGTATAAAATTGTAGTATATATATTTTATACCGATTACAAGAAATGATTAAAATTAGGAAAGTAATAATAACCACTCGTGATAGTTAACAAAGAGAAATTCATTGATAGTATCTAGGGGATAGATTCGAACTTGAGATACTTTCAGTAATTATCTAATATGTTTGTGGCTACCCAACTATGCAAAGTTTTATAATTTGCTTAAGTTAATTAAATAACTTATTATACAAATTATTTAATATTACAATTGGTACACTAGAGAAACACAGCCTATTGGTCCTTTCGTACTAGAAGGTCTCCCCCTTTTTACTATTTGTCCCTCAAAAGGATAGGGACCATACTGACTCACGTCGTATTAAACCCAACTCATGTAATTTTTTAATCGGCGAACAGCCGAACCCTTCCAAGGTTTTGCCCCTGGAGGATAAATTAAGTCGACATCGAGGTCCCAAACAGCCAGGACAATGTGTACTCTCGCTGGCTATTAGGCTGTTATCCCCAGCGTAACTTTTATCAATTGATCCCTGTCTATTCCATAATATAGCAAAGGGTCACTATGCCCTACTTACGTATCTGTTCGACTATTAAGTCTTTCAGTTAAGCATGCTTACCGTCATTGCACCCTACAGAACCTTTCATGGTTCATTAACCTCCATTTAATGTCTAGCATACCTTATTATTGAAATATAAAATGGATTTTAAAGTAATTATTATTAATAATAATTAACAATATAAAATTATTTGTCAGAATATTTTCTATTAAATTAAATAGGAAATATTATTTAATATTTTAATCTATTTGGATGTACTTTGCTACTCTATTAAAGACGACCGCCCCAGTCAAACTGCCAACTAGTCAGCTATTTCCTCTTAAATTTTATAAATAAGAAGATAAATACCAGTTCCACCTCAGACCTAAGGTTTTCCATAGATGTCTAATCGACTCCCTATTCTCTGTATAACCGAGGTTATAGAACTTTTTATATGATAACTAGCTACAGTAAAGCTGCATGGGGTCTTCCCGTCCTCTTTGAGGTAACCCGCATCTGCACGGGTAATTCAATTTCACTGAGCAAGTTGTAGAGACAGTGAAGCCATCGTTAAATTATTGATACTGGACCACATTTAATGGCCAATTTATTTTGCTACCTTAGGATCCTCATAGTTAAGACCGCTATTAACCAATTTTTTGTAAAGAAACAGTTACCCATTATTATTACTTATTAATATGGCATTGGGCAAATCTCACTATCTATACTATTATTTTCATAATTGCAGATAGTTGTGTTTTTAGTAAACAGTCGGGGCTTCCGATTTTGTGCCACCATATATATAAATTAATAGGAGTTATTAACTTACTAAAATTCATGGTTCCTCTTCTTGTCGAACTTATGAGGATAATTTGCCGAGTTCCTTAACAACTTTTAGCTCTACGCCTTAGTATACTCTACCTACGAACCTGTGTCGGCTTAGGGTACGGTTGTGCTTAAAAACTATACTTAAATAAAACTAGCCTAAATCATTAAATTACTTATTAATCAGCTCTCACTAAATTAAAAAAATAATTTAACTTCTACTAATTTAAGATTTTTTGCTTATACAAATATAAAATAAATATTTAATAATAATCAAATGACTAGTTTGATCTTATTTAAATACAATTTATATTATTTTTTTGATATAAAAATTTTAAATTTTATAAAATTATAAGACTAAATTAGAATATAGAATCGAAGTTATTCAAAATATCTTTTTCCTGGCCCCAATTAATATAAAAATCTGCTATAATATTTTAATAATAAATATTATAATTATATTAAATATATACTTAATATAATACAAGAACAATTCAATATTAAATCTAATAAATTGTCTTAAATTTATTAAAGTTAATCTTCTATCTTTATAATTACTTCTAAAGAAATTCTATGTGTAAATTTTTATTCTCCATGTGGACTTTCAAAGCTATACTCATCAGTCAAAACGTTGGTTTTGTACCTTAGAGACCGCATTAACATTAGTAGATTTAATCTTTAGCTAATAACCCTTTCGTATTCGGCGAGAAAGTTTAAACTTTCTTTTTACGTTACTCATGTCAGCATTCTCTCTTCAGATTCCTATTTTATAAACAATGTAACACTGTCAATTTTAGGTTTGTATTCCTTTCCTAAAGAAATATTTTAATTTGAATTATCTGAATGTTCTACTACCTAGATTTTAAATATAGAATAATAAATTCCTATCTTTAAAATTAACACGATATCGGTTGATTATTTTAGACCCGTTAAATCTTCGGAGCAACAATCTAAGGGCTGATACGTTGATACACGTTCATTATAAGTAGCGACTACCAGGCTCACTTTTCAACTGCATTCAATTTGTCACTTCCTTTATTTCACTTAATAATCATTCGGGACCTTAATCTGTGTTCACGGCTGTTTCCGTCTTGACTATCCAACTTATCATGAATAGTCTGAATATCTACCATCTATTTATGTAATTCCGAGATTTATTTCCATTGGTAAGATTTTTAAGTCCCCGCAAATTAAACTCCTATTAAATTAATTAATATTTGTATGAAATTACCGTGCTGTACCTCCATAAATATTGTGTAGATGTCATACTAAAATATGTTTCGTAGAAAACCAGCTATCACCAGGTAAGATTGGCATTTCACCGCTTTCCAAAAATCTTCGGAGAATAATGCAACATTCACCCGTTCGATCCTTTATTAATCTGTTCTTGGAAAGATCACCTGGCTTCGGGTCTAATAGCAGTAACTTAACCCATATTAAAAAAAAATTATATAGTCGCTTTCGCTTAGGCTTTTAACCTTGCTACTTCTATTAACTTGCTGACCCATTATGCAAAAGGTACGCCATCGTCACGTTCCAAAATTAATTTTTGTGACTTTGACTGCTTATAGAGTTACTAATTCATGATCTATTTCACTGCGTGTTATTTACATTCGTTCGAACAAAAAAATGTTCGATAAGAACTAATATTACTTGTATCTTTATTTCTATTTTTACAAATAATATTATTCTACACTCTTTTCAACTTTTCCCTCACGGTACTTTTCACTATCGCTAAATTTATAAATACTTAGCCTTAGAGGATGGTCCCCCTATATTCCGACAAGTTTACTCCCATCGTACTTAAATAATAAAATCTAACATATAAAATACAGGTCTCATTATAAATTCACCTTCTTAGTTGTAATCGTAATTACTATGTAAAAATTATATAATTAATCATATCTATCTATATTCATCAAGCATTTAGTTCTTACAAGTAATAAATATTTCATTATTAATTATAATAATTTAAATTATGTAAAATATACTATTAGCTGTATTCCTTCATTAAATTTAAAGTTAATTAAATTTATTTGACTAATTCATATATTTTTAACTTAATTTTAAGTTTAATTATACAAGCTATAATTTAAAAGATTTTTTTAAGTTTACTTTAATGTTATAGTGATTTTTTTTTTTATTATAGGTTAGATTTTGGCTAATCCGATTTCACTCACCATTACTTTCGGAGTCTCGGTTGATTTCCTTTCCTTTCCTTATTGAAATGTTTTACTTCAGGAAGTTTTAATAAAAAGGTTTCCCTTAGGATTGTCTCATCTCATAGTTTTCTTATTCTGAATATAAATTATATTACTATAATTTATTCTCGGAATACAGAATATGTAGACTTTTGGCTATGTAGCCTCCTTTTATATAAATTTGCTAGTAATCCTTAATAACCC
The DNA here is from genome assembly GCA_038088955.1 of Neotropicomus parvogracilis. Taxonomy (NCBI): domain Eukaryota; kingdom Fungi; phylum Basidiomycota; class Agaricomycetes; order Boletales; family Boletaceae; genus Neotropicomus; species Neotropicomus parvogracilis. The sequence continues at coordinate 9,209 of JBBPJX010000027.1, forward strand.
CTTTAAAATACTCATTAATTATTTAAATAATTATTTGATGTTGTACAATATTGTCATCGATACTTTTAACTTTTGTTTAAAAAAAAAAAACCTATACCATATATTATATATTATTGGTTTTTTACAAATATTGTTTCTAATTTCTTTATTTGGTCATTTATTCTTATAGAAAAGTTTAATATTATTCCGGTATTATACTTTTTTATGTTATTTATAATTGTATTAAACATTTGGTATAAGTTTGTGACTGATTGTAATGTGAAAATTAATAATAAACATGATTTAATTATGTTTTTAATTATGACATTTTTCTGGACATTCTTATTATGGTTTTATACAATTATTATTTTATGTTTATTACTATTATTTTACATCCCTCTCCTCCATTTAATAAAAGCGGTTAAATTCCGTGCGTTAACATTTAAATTTATAAAACATGAAAACTTTAAACTTTAAAAAAGTTAATTTATTCAAATATAGCTTAAATAATGGTATATTAAATTTTAATACTATATTCTTATGCTTAGATAAATTCTTTAATGAAATATTAACCCACTTAGAAAATACTCAATATATAACCTTTCAACTTGTATATAAACTATCTGATAACTCTTTTAGAACATTAGGTTATTTAAATAAAATTAATAAAAATGATTTTGAGGATTTAAAATCTAATTTACAATTTTTTTATCAGAATGATTTTGATGAATATAATGAAGATTTTAAAGAAACTAAAGCTATTATTATTAAATATAGATATTTAGATATGTCTAAAAATGAAAATAAATCTTTAATTATAGATATTAGAGATAAAAATATAGAAATCCCAACTCATTTGGTTAATAAAAAAAGTTTACCTTCATTATATAGAACAGAAGATTGGGGGATTTTAATAAATAAATCTGAATTCGCTGGTATTATTAATTATGTAATATCTAGAAAAAAATATTTATATAACATACTTCAGAATAAAGATGAAAGACTAGTAAAAATAATTAAAAATGATAAATTATTAATTCAATTCAGTGATAAGTTTATTAATAATTATTATTTTATTAGGACTATTAAAAATACCCAATTCCATTTTATTAACAATAAATTAATAAATAAAATTATGGAGAAAAAAACTAAATTTATTACTAAATTAAAACCAGAGAATGTTATTACTGAAAATATAGTAACTATGGATATTGAAACTAAATCTATAGTAGAAAATAATGAAGAACTATTAAGTGTAATATCATGTTGTATTTATGATGGGGAAAAGAAACTATCATTCTATTTATCTGATTATAATTCTAGTGATGAATTATTAAGAGAAGCTATTAAATCTTTAATGATTGAAAAATATAATAATTTTAAAATTTATATCCATAATCTTTCTAAATTTGATGGAATCTTTATACTAAGAATATTAGCTAAATTAAAAAATTCTAAATTAATTCCTATTATTAAAGATGATAAAATGATTGTATTAATTTTGAAATATGGTAAAAATTATAAAATAATTTTTCATGATTCCATGTTATTATTACCTTCTTCATTAGATAAATTAAGTAAAGCATTTAATATTGATAATAAAAAAGTAATATTCCCAATATATTGGTTAATAAATAATTCAGAATTTACTTTAAATTATAAAGGATTTGTACCTAATATTAAATATTTCAAAGATATTGCAATTAATGAATACCAAAATTATGTATTAGAAAGAAGTAATATATGGGATTTAAAAAAAGAATTATTAAATTATAATATGATTGATTGTATAGCGTTATATGAAATCTTAATTAAATTCAATACATTAATATTCGAAAAATTCTCTTTAAATGTATTTAATTATCCTACATTACCTTCATTAGCATTTGCGATTTATAGATCTCATTTTATGAATAATTATAAAATACCTAAAATTGGTGGTAAAATGCTACACGATATTAGAAAATCTTATACTGGTGGTGCAACTGATATGTATATTCCATATGGTAAAAACTTATATCATTATGATATAAATTCATTATATCCCACTAGTATGTTTAGATATGATATGCCTGTTGGGAATATTAATTATTTTTTAGGGAATATATTAGAAATAAATAATAATCCATTTGGATTTTTTAAATGTAAGATAACATCTCCTAAATTATTAGATAATCCTATATTACAAATTAAATATAATAATAAAACAATAAGCCCTTTAGGTAAATTTACTGGCTGGTTCTTTTCAGAAGAATTATTTAATGCTAAAAAATATGGATACCAATTTGAAATCTTAGAAGGATATTTATTCGAAAAAGAAAATATCTTTAAAGAATATGTATCTGTATTACATCAAATGAAACAATCTTCTGATAAAACAGGTCCTATATATTTAATAGCTAAATTATTATTAAATTCATTATATGGTAAATTTGGTATGACTGATGATTTAGCAATTCATAAAATCGTTAATATTGAAAATTTAGATAAAATAATTGAAAGTAAAGATAAAATTAATACAGTTGAATTAGATGATGATCTATTCTTAGTAAGTTATCATAATAAAAATGAAGATAAATTTATAGATGATGATACTGATTTTTATATATCAGTAGGTGTTGCTTCCGCCATAACCGCTTATTCTAGGAGTATAATGACTCAATTCAAAAACTTGAAAAATAATAAAATGTTCTATACTGATACTGATTCAGCTATAATGGAAAACCCTTTACCTGATTCTTTAGTAGGTAAAAATTTAGGACAAATGGTATTAGAAAAAGAATATAAAGAATTTGTGGCTTTAGCACCTAAAGTTTATGGAGGTATATTAAAAGATAATAAAGAAATTACAAAAGTTAAAGGATTTAAAAATAAAATATCTTTTGATGAATTAAAATCTTTATTAATTAAAGATAAATCCTTAAAATTAAATCATAGAAAATGGTTTAGATTTCTTAATAAAGGATCAATTTCTATTAAATCACAAGTATATACCTTAATACCCACAGCTAATAAGAGATCATTAATATATAAAAATAATATATTAGTATCCACAAAAGCAATTATATTAAACCCCCTCCATTCTTACTAATATTCTTTAATTTAAAATGGTAAAATATCTGAGTTGGTTATCAGAAAATAACAGTTCAAGTCTGTTAAGAATATTTACTAAATAAACAATAATAAACTATATATTATAAAATAATAGGTAATAATTAAGAATTATATCTCTTTATTATGTGTAATATATTAAATTTGTAACATCTTATTGGAATTGAACCAATAATTTACTGCTTCGAAGGCAAATGCTTTACCATTTAGCTAAAGATGTCTTATTTATTTTTTTTATTGATTAATATCAAATTATTTAACTGTAAATTACAAGTAAAGAGACTCGAACTCTTAAGTGCTATAAGCATAAATGCCTAAGATTTACCCGGTTACCTTAAATTACGGCATACTTGTGGATAATATATATATTTTACTAATATAATTATTATATATTAATTTTATTAAATTACATTTGTACGTAATTTCTAAATATTTATTTTTAATATAGGGAGTAGAGTAATCGAAACTCTGTCTGTAAAGTGTAAATTTACTGCTAAACCACTCAGCTAACCCCCTATAACTGATATTATCTAATAAATTATTAAATTGATTAATATCAAAATCCTAGTTTATTAAATTAAATTATAATAATAAAAATTTATATATTTAGTTAAATAAAAAAATAAAAATGGAGGAGGGGGGTTATATACTCTTCGTTTTATTTTTCAGCAGCACCTTCCAGTACGGCTACCTTGCTATGACTTTTGAGATGTTACTTAATTTAATTCGTTGGGTTCAGTTTTTCTTAATAACCACGTTTATAATTTAGATTTTAAATAGTTAATAAGCATGCACCATTTTCCAATTAAGGATAATCTAATCTTAAACTAATATAAATTAAAATAAGAAAAATAAGAACAATACACATCTTCCTTAAAATCAAGCTCCTTCCCAGCGACAGACGGTTAGTTCATCCTGAATGCTTAATTCACCGTTGCGTAATGATCAACGATTACTCGAAATTCCTTTTTCATGTCACCGAGTTTCAGATGACAATTCAACTAATTTATTAGTTAACTTTCTTTAATGATTAGCTCCTCCTTACACCTTATATTTGTATTCAGAAATATAATTTCTAAATATTTATTTAGGAACAGAATTGCATCACTTTGTAAAAGTTTTTGTGGCACGTCTATAGCCCAGTTCATGAGGGCCATAATGACTTGTCTTAGCCCCAACTAGCATCTTATCAACACTATTATGTATTATGTAAAAATTAATACTAGGGATTTCGTCCGTTTACGGATTTAACCAAACTTCTCACGACACGGACTGACGACAGCCATGCAACACCTGTAATCTTACAATAATTTACTTAATAGATAAAAATATAGAAAATTGCTTTTCAATAATTTATTTTTTTTAAATAAACATTAATAAGAATATACAAGAACTGGTAAGATTTTACGCGGATTATCGTATTAAATAACATGCTTCACTTCGTTTGCTTCAAGACCGACTAATTTTTTTGTTTTCAACTTTGCAGTCTTACTAACAAGGCGGAATGGTCATCGTGTTAACCTCGTCACTAATATCTATACAATTAAATAATTAAATATTATTATTTTATTATATTTTAATTTTTAATAACTACCATTCATCGTTGACTGAGAGAGATAATTAGGTCTCTAATCTAAGTTTCTTATTCTCCCCTTCGTTTCTGAGCGTCAATCTTAAGTAGATAAATAGCTTTAACCTTTAGTACTCCACATTATTATAAGTTGTCAGTCCCAATTAATTATGTTGTTTAGCTTATCCTCTTTTAGATTCTAGCTTTAATTAGAATATAATTTATTTAGCTATAATAATTATTATTTTTATAATAATATAATTATATTTGTTAAAGCCGCCTACACACCCTTTACGCCTGATTATGACGATTAACGTTTGCGTCTAAGGTCTTACCGAGTCTTCTGGCACCAAATTTAGACGACACTAATAGTAAGATAATATCATTATTTTCTCTTACCTTATCTTAATATTAAAATTAAGATTTCAGTTAGCTAGTTCACTCTTGCGAGCATTGACTAATATTCTTGACTGCAGGTAATTTTATATTACTTGGGGTATTTTCACTCCCAATGTGGCCAGATGTTCTGTCAAACTTGGCTTTTGATCGTAGACTTGGTAGGCCGTTACCACTACCAACTATCATAATCAAAGTAAATAGAATCCTTAAGCAGAAAAATTCCTTTTAAAGTAAAAATAGCTAATTCTACCTTAATCATTTATTCTTAATACATTAAATAAAATTATTAATATGCTTAATAAGTCAAATAAAAATAATTATAAAAATAATAATATTAGTAATAACTATATTAATATAATTCATTAAAATAAATTTTAAGATTATTTTAATATAATACGAAAATACTCATAAAATTTTGTAAGACTATATTTTATTTTCTTCTCTGATTAATTATCTCCTATTTATGAAGACTTATAGGGTATCTTATTTACTATACTCACCTCTACACCTTATTTCTTATAATAAACCTAAATTTACTCTCAGAAATAATGATTTGCATGTCTTAAAACTACTGAATAACGTTCAATCGGAACCAAAATTAAATTCTTACTATATTTTGAACAATTAAATATTAATTGTCTTATTATATATGTTTTCACAATATTTTATATCTCTTTTAAGATTAAATATGAATAATTAAATTTTTATTTAATAAAATTAATTATATAATATGTTTATTACTCATAACACGGGCACTGTCGGATTTGAACCGACGACTCTTTTGAAGTTCTCGTTTTCAAGACGAGCGCCATAAACCAGACTCGACCAAGTACCCTATCTAGTAATTTATCATAAGACCGAAGGGAATTGAACCCTTATAATATCCATTATGAGCGAACTGCATTAACCAATTATGCTACAGTCTTAAAAAATTTATTTTATATAAGAGATATTTTATAATCTGTATATATATCTATATAAATATATCTCTCTTAAGAATATTATTCTAAATATTAATAATTGAAGAGTTTAGGAATCGAACCTAATGTGGTCTGAGACCAATTCTTTTACAGAGAATCACCATTACCAATCGGATCACCTCTCCATATTATTTAAAAAAATAATATCTAAACTTCTTTTAATTTAGGTTTATAATATTATATTTTATAATAATAATTTTAATAATTAGGTTACTTATTCATTAAATTTTAATTATTGAGTTATAATAATAGAAAGGAGGGGATTATAATTATTTAATTAATTAAAAAACTAATAATAAAATTACTCATGAGTATTAGTTAAAGAGATAGCTCCAGATCCTATTTCTAATACGAATCCTATAGTTAATACAAAGAAGAAGATTAAACCTATTACAAATCCGTAAGTACTTACTTGATATAAAGTTACAGCTAAAGGGAATAATAATAAGATTTCTAAATCAAAAACTAAGAATAACATAGCCACAATATAGAAATGAATTTGGAAAGTAGATCTAGTTTGTCCTTCAATAGCTAAGAAACCACATTCATAAGCAGATGCTTTAGCTTCATAAGCATTTTTAGGTGCTAATAATAAATTTAAAGCTAATAACACAACAGATAAAACTGGTACAAAAATAAATAATGTCATTAAATTATTCATGATATATTATATTTTATCAAATAATAATATTGATAGTAACTGAACACTATTTAAAATTATTGTAGGTTTAATTAAGAATAATAATATTCCTAATGTTAAACTAGATATTAAGAAACTATGGAAATTATTTAGTACTAATTCATTACTTTCTGTTATATTTGATTTAGTATTTGTTTCTTCTGTATGTAAAACTCTTATTATTTTTATGTAATATGATGCACTTATTACACTAGTTAATATAGCTACAATAGCCATTACATAATATTGACTATCCAGGGCTGAATATAATACATAATATTTAGAAAAGAACCCAATTAAAGGTGGAACCCCAGCCATTGAGAATAAACAAATAGTTAAACTTAAACTTAAAATAGGATTATGGAAGAATTGTCCTTTTAATTGAGATATAAAATTAATATCTGAATTAATTAAGTTATTATTAATTAAATTATTTTTATTAATAACATATCCAAATGCTAATAAGATTAAGAATACATTTAAATTTGTTAAACTATATTGAATTACATAGAAATATAAAGCTTCTATTGAACTTGATGAATTTATAGCTAAAGCAATTAAAATAAATCCAACATGAGAAATAGTACTATAAGCTAATAATCTTTTTATTCTAATTTGTGATAATCCAACAACTGTTCCTATAATTAAAGAGAATAATGCACTTAATAATAATAAATGTTTAATTTCTACTATTTTATAATTAGCATAATTTAAAGAAAATACTGATAAGAAATTAATATTATCTATTCCTAATGAAGAAGTTGATAAATTTAATCCATTTATTATCTCAAATAATAAGAATATTATAGATATTTTAGGCATTATAGTCAACCAAATAGTTACTATAGTAGGACTATTATCATAAACATCAGGAGCCCAATTATGTAATGGTGCTGCAGCTATTTTAAATAATAAACCTAAGAAAATAAATATAATTCCTAATGTTATACCTAATGATAGAGATTCTTGAAAGGTAAAAGCATGTAAAACAGAACTTAAACTATATAAAGATTCAAAATTAGTAATTCCTGAATATGAGTAAATTAAAGCTACTCCTAATAGTATCACACAAGATGATAATCCACCTAATAAGAAATATTTTAATCCTGCTGCAGTAGCTGATTCAGAATCTCTATATAATGTTGCTAAGATATATACTCCAAAAGATTGTAGTTCTAAACTTAAATACATTGAGATAAAATCTGAGGATGATAATAATAATGAAGATCCTAAAGTACTAAATATTACTATTAAAGAATATTCAGTTGCTGGATTATTTACAAAAGTTAATTTATCTGATTCTAAATTAAAATTAGAATTATTTTTGTAACTATTTTTTAATAGATGTTTATTAAATATAGGCCAAGCTGTTAAGATTAAAGCACCTATAATATATATAAAAATATCTATTAATTGTGATGTCATAGTTACATGGAATAAACCACTATATATACCTAAACCTGATTCAATTGATTGAATATATAAGGAATTAAAAGATAAACCTGCGGCATAAACAAATATAATAGCAGTTAACCGTACAAATAAATTAGGAGACAAATTTATTCTAATAGAAGGAATGGCAATAGCCACAATTAATGTTAATAAACTGATAAAAATCATTAAACCCTTAAATACCCTTATATATAATATTTGATAAATGAAATATTTTCATTTCTTAAATTTTTATGAAAAGAAAAAAATTATATTTCTTTATACTTTTATAGTATAAATATTTTAAATATGATTATATATAACACTAATATAATAATTCACAATACTTTATTACTTAATTTTTAAAAAATAAACAAAAAAAATTGGAGGGGATTTATAATAATTAATATATATACTAATTAATAATGTTACATTTAGTACTATAATTTATTGTCTATAAAGTAATTTAAAAAAGCATTTTATTTTAGTAAAAAAATATAATTTCTAAATTTATTAAGATTGTACAGGTAACATATTAAATGCATGAAATGGGATAGGACTAGCTAATGACCATTCTAATGTATTAGCTGATTCAGCTTCAGTATCGTATTGTGATAATGATGTGAAGTAAGCAGGGATAGCCCAAGGATTATTATTTACTTCTTTACCATTAACGAAAATATCATAAATAATATAACCAAATAATATAGTAGCAACTACAGAAATTAATGATCCAAAACTAGAGATAACGTTCCATCCAGCAAATGCATCAGGATAATCAGGTATTCTTCTAGGCATTCCAGCAAGACCTAAGAAATGTTGAGGGAAGAAAGTTAAATTAACTCCAACAAATAATGTCCAGAAATGAACTTTACCTAAGAATTCGTTATATGTTCTTCCTATAATTTTTGGTGCCCAGTAATAAAATCCGGCGAATAAAGCAAATACAGCTCCCATTGATAATACATAATGGAAGTGAGCAACTACATAGTAAGTATCATGTAATGCAATATCTAAACTAGCATTTGATAATATTACTCCTGTTAATCCTCCTATTGTAAATAAAGCTAAGAATCCTAATGTAAAGATTAATGGTGTAGTAAATCTTAAACTACCACCATATAAAGTAGCTAACCAAGAGAAGATTTTAATCCCAGTAGGTACGGCAATTACCATAGTAGCAGCAGTAAAGTAAGCTCTAGTATCAACATCTAACCCAACACTAAACATATGATGAGACCAAACTAAGAAACCTAAAATACCAATAGAGAACATAGCATAAACCATACCTAAATAACCGAAGATTGGTTTACCTGAGAAAGTTGAAACAATATGACTAACAATACCAAAACCAGGTATAATTAATATATATACTTCAGGATGACCAAAGAACCAAAATAAGTGTTGATATAACACAGGATCACCACCTCCTGCTGGATCATAGAAACTTGTATTAAAGTTTCTATCTGTTAATAACATAGTAATGGCACCCGCTAATACAGGTAATGATAATAATAATAAGATAGCAGTTACAAAAATAGCCCATACGAATAAAGGTAATTTATGTAAGCTCATTCCATTAGTTCTCATATTTAATACTGTAGTTATGAAATTTATAGCACCTAATAATGATGATATTCCAGCTAAGTGTAAACTAAAGATAGCTAAATCTACACTACCACCTGAATGTGATTGAATAGATGATAATGGTGGATATACTGTCCATCCTGTTCCTGCTCCTTGTTCAACTAATGAACTTAATAATAATAAAATTAATGAAGGAGGTAATAACCAGAAACTAATATTATTTAATCTAGGGAAAGCCATATCTGGAGCTCCACATTGAACTGGTAATAAGTAATTACCAAATCCACCTACTAGACCAGGCATAACCATAAAGAAAATCATTATGAAAGCATGAGCACTAATAATTACATTAAATAATTGATGGTCTCCTGATAAAATTTGTACTCCTGGAGACATTAATTCCATTCTAATAAGAACAGAAAACGCAGTTCCTATCATACCTGCAAAGATTGAAAAAATTAAGTAAAGTGTTCCAATTTCTTTAGCATTAGTAGAAAAAAGCCAATTCAAATATAAATTATTTTATTTCTTTTTAGTTTTTTTAAGAATAAAAAACAAACTAATTAAGCCCTGAATTTTCTAAAAATAGAATATATATAAAATATTATTATTATATATATAAAAATATATTGATTATTTATCTTAAAATGTTTAATGTTTTGAAATCTAATTTTAAATTTATCCTCTTTTGTGATAAAAGTACTAAAATCGGAATAGAGGCGATTCGAACACCTAAGAGTTGCCCCAGAACAATTAGCAATTGCCTTATCTTTCCAAATGATAACTATTCCTCTAATCAGGATCAAATATGAAAATATAATTTTTATTTTGTGATTTATTTCCTAAATGTAGTATCCTAATTATTCTTAATAATTTTATAAATAAGAATTATTTCGAATAATTAGATTAATTAAATTTTTTTAGTCTTTACCAGATTCGAACTGGTACTATTATCGTGAAGGGATAATGTACTACCATTATACTAAAAGACCTAAGGAAATTTATATTTTATAATAAAAGTTGTGCGAATTTTGGGTTTGAACCAAAACTTACAGTTGATGAGACTGTCGTGCAGACCTTTACACTATATCGCATAGTAAGTATATAATATTTATTATATATTTTTATGGACACTATCATTGAAACAATTATTACAAACAAAGAGACTCGAACTCTTAAGGAATTACTTCCACTCCTGCTTAAGAGGAGATTGTTTACCAAAATTTCAACATGTTTGCAAAGTTATATTATTTAGTAATATATAATTTGTATATTCACTTCTTTTAGTTTAAATATTAATTATTTATTAATTTTAGTATTTAGGTGTATTTTAGTATTTTAAAAATATTTTTAAAAAATACTAAATTATTATAAGAGGATAGAAATTTAAATTATTTCTACCGTTAGACACTATCTCTTTTAATTAAATAATCACTAATGATAAATAATATAAATATTGGTCATTTTTCTAGAACATATAGAACTTCTTCGAAAGCTTATTTGAAGATACCATACTTATTGGATCAAATTCTTATTGGAAATTTATTAGGAGATTTGTATGTAAATAAAAGAAGTAACAATGCTAATTCGAGACTTGAATTTAAACAATCTATGAAAAATAGAATATATATTGATCATCTATATTCACTATTTGAAGAATTTTGTAGTTCTAGACCAAGAATTGAAACTACTACTCTTAAATCTCAACCAGGTAAAGAATACAAAAGTATAAGATTTCATACTTTAACTCTACCCTGTTTTAATTACTATTGGAATTTATTTTATAAATTTGATGGTATAAAATATACAAAAGTTGTACCTAAAAATATAGAAGAATTATTAACTCCAATAGGATTAGCGTATTGGATAATGGATGATGGAACTAAAATGAGTGGATCTAATGGACTTGTTCTATGTACTGAATCCTTCACTTTAGAAGAACATTATATTCTTATTAAAGTACTTGAAAATAATTTCAATTTGGATTGTAATATACAAGAATCTTCTAGATATAGAATCTATATAAAAAGTAAATCCAGAAATAGACTATTAAATCTAGTTGAGTCTCATATGTTACCTCATTTCTATTATAAACTTAATATTTAGAATTTTTAAATTTAATAATCCCCTCCTCCTTTTTATTATCCTTTTTCTCCTACACTTATTTAAAAATAATAAAACTATAATAATTTATATACACTTATTTACATACAAATAATACTATTAATTTAATATTTAGATGTTAAGAGGAATTGAACCTCTGAATAAGGTATTAACAGTACCTCGCAATAACCACTCTGCCATAACACCCTATAAATAACTAAAGATATTTTATACATAAATTTATATTATATATAAGTATATTTTAAAATAATTACAATAAAAATAAAAATTTTATTAGTAAATATGGTAGGCGCGACTCGAACACGCTTCTTCTCCCACCCAAAGGGAGCGATTAATCCAGTTCATCTTCTACCATTTTTTAAAATAAATTAACTTAACTCTTTTAAATTAAAACTAATTTATTTTATTGTTTAAATATTCAAATATATGTTCTATATCTCATAAGAATTTACATCTTATCCTAAAAAGGAGGAGGAGTTAATTATTAATTTGTTTTCTTATTCACACGTGACATATAATTAATTAAGTTAGGTTTTATATATTTAGCCTAAAAAAATTAATTAGGTTAAAGTTAGTTTTAATTTTAGGATGTGTATCAGCCTTATTAAAAAGTTACTTAGTATTTGATTTAATTATTAACTATTTATTAGTATTGGCTAATTTTGTGATATATACTCTTATTACTTGTTGTAATGTAAAATAAGGTAAAACAGATTTAGACATTATAAAAATTAAATAAATTATAGCTAATAAAGCAAAAGATAATTGATTTACAAAATAAAATGGGATTAATTGTGGCATATATAATTAGATAATTTTATTTATTTGGTTCTTTAATGAACTATCTCTACTTTATTATTAATATAAGAAGTATAAGATAAATATATATTTATATATTATTATATATATAATTTATTTATCGTTAAATGAGATAATTAGGGTTAAGTTAAATATAAAAATTAATTAAATATTTTTTAAGAAATTACTTAGAATATAAACTGTAAAGATCTGTTATTCTTATAAATAAAATCTTTATAGACCTTTTACCTTTTCTAAAGTCTAATTCTAGAAGAGGTCTGTTGTTCCCCTAAAAATAGAAATTATTCTAAGATTAATTTAAGAATAAATTAATAAAATGTAAAGAGAATTCTCTCTACACTTTTATCTATTCTTTTTTAATGAATAAATTATTAATAATATAAATTATTAAAGAAAATTTATAAATATATTATAAAAGTAGTTAATTTATTTTTTTAATGTAAGTATAAAATACTATAAGAGTAATAAAAATTTTATTAAGGGTTAAGTTTACAGATGGTTCTGTAGTAAACCTGCAAAGTTTAATAATTAAAAGGTTCAATTCCTTCTTAACTCTTTAAAAATTCTCTTAGTTCAATGGTTAGAACATCATTCTTCTAAAGTGTTAATTTTGGTTCGAGTCCAAAAGAGAATAAAAAATCTAAATTAGATTTAAAATATTGTCACAGTGTAAAATATCATTATTAAATACTAATAATTATCTTAATATTATAATAATTATTAATATTTAATATAAAAAATAAAAATTTGTAAGAACTTATGTATATAGACCTAATTTAATCGTGATTTTGGATCATATTGTTTATAGTATTAAGTATAAATACTTATATTGCAATTATTCTTATTATTTTCTTTAAATAGAAAATTAAGGATAGATTATGAGAATATTTTTATAAAAATTTAATGATAAATAATTATTTATTGACTATTGTAAATATATTAATTAATTTAATTGATGTATTAACTGTTATATTACCTATGTTATTATCAGTAGCTTTTATGACAATTATAGAAAGAAAACAATTAGCAGCACACCAAAGAAGAGTTGGACCTACTGTAGTAGGTTATTATGGAATAATGCAACCTTTTGCGGATGCTTTAAAATTAGTATTGAAAGAAACAGTTATACCAAGTCAATCTAATAAAGTGTTATTCTATTTAGCTCCTGTTTCTACTTTAATTTTTAGTTTATTAGGATGGGGTATTATTCCATTTGGTCAAGGATTAACTTTATTTGATTTTTCATTAGGAATTTTTTACACATTAACTTTATCTTCATTAGGAGTATATGGTATTTTATTTGCAGGATGGTCAGCTAATTCAAAATACGCCTTTTTAGGTTCTTTAAGGTCAACTGCTGCTATGATATCATATGAATTAATTTTAAGTTCTGCTATTTTAATTATTATTTTATTAGCAGGATCATTTAATTATACATCTATTATTGAAGTACAACAATCAATATGGTTCATAGTTCCATTATTACCAGTATTTATATTTTATTTTATTTCAATTTTAGCTGAAACAAGTAGAACACCATTTGATTTACAAGAAGCTGAATCTGAATTAGTTGCTGGTTTCTTCACTGAACACTCTTCAGTTCCTTTCGTATTTTTCTTCTTAGCTGAATACTCTTCTATTGTGTTATTTAGTTGTATAACAGCTATTTTATTCTTAGGTGGATATAATTTTCCAGAAATAATAGTTAATGGTTCATTTATAAATTTACAATCTATTATTTTAGGATTAAAAACTTGTATTTTCTGTTTCTTATTTGTGTTATTCAGAGCTACTTTACCTAGATTAAGATACGACCAATTAATTTCTTTATGTTGGATTAATTTATTACCTATAGCTGTAGCCTTTATTATTTTAGTACCAAGTATATTAGTAGCATTTGATATAGCACCTTACTAATATTTTCTGTTCTTAATTATATTTAAGATTCTTTAATTATTAAAATTTAACTAATAGAAGATCTTTATTAATTAATATAAAATTACTGTGTTAGTATATTATTAATATATATATTTAATATTTATTATCCCTCCAGTTATACTATCTAATATATATTAGTTAATTAAGTAATTTAGGAAGGATTAAAAACTTGTTAAAAAAATATTAATACCAAATTACTTTAAAAGAAGTTATTAAATTTCTTTACAATGTTTGTAAATTGTAAAAATTCTATAAAGAATAAATTAATATTAATTAAGCTTATAATTTAATGGTAGAATGTTATCTTGATGAGATAATCGTAGAAGTTCAAATCTTCTTAGGCTTATATTTAACAATTATTATGTATAATTCATTCTATTAAAAATAATAATAAGAAGAATTATTGTTACAGTGAATAAAATTTATATTTAAAAATTTATACAAATTTGATAATCTTATATAATCTAAAAATTAAAAATAAAATATTATATTTTAGTCAGTGATTTATAATAACTGCTAATTTAATTATTACTAATATATTAGATAATTATTAAATTTAATTATATAATTTATATTAAAATTATAAATTCTTATGAGATTACTTAAAAGTCACTCTTTATTAAGATTAGTTAATTCTTATGTAGTAGATTCACCTCAACCTTCAAATATTTCATATTTATGGAATTTTGGTTCATTATTAGCTACTTGTTTAGTAATTCAAATTTTAACAGGATGTTTCTTAGCTATGCATTATCAACCACATATAGATTTTGCTTTTAATAGTGTAGAACATATTATGAGAGATGTTAATAATGGTTGGTTAATCAGATATATTCATGCTAATGTTGCTTCTTTCTTCTTTATCTTTGTGTATGGACATATTGGAAGAAATATTTATTATGGTTCTTATAAATCACCTAGAATATTAGTTTGGTCAATTGGAGTTATTATATTAATCTTAATGATGGCTATCGCCTTCTTGGGTTACGTACATAGCCCAAAATGGTTTAATAGAAGTATTTTTTATGTAATTTCTTTGAATTTCATATGTTATATTATACAAAATTCAATTAATGAACTTAAGGCAGGGTACATTAAAAAAAATATAAAATATAATAAATTAAATTATAAAACAAGAGACATTTTACAGAACCCTAATATTAGAAGTTATAGTACTAGTTCTACTTCAAATAGAAGTGATGAATTTCCTTGTTCAGAAAAATTAATTACAATAATTAGAGAATTAGGATTAAGTCCAATATTTATTTTCGAAGATCTAGATTTAAAAAATACTAGAAAACAAATATTAAATGAAACTAAAGGTTTAAGTGGTATATACATGATAGTTAATTTAATTACTGAAGATTACTATATAGGTTCCGCTGCAACTAATAGATTTTACGCTAGATTCAGTAACCATCTAATTTATTTTAGAGGGAGTAAAATAGTAAAATTAGCAGTAAAAAAATATGGGATAGAAAATTTCGCTTTTGTTATATTAGATTTATATTCTAATATTGTTAATAAAGAAAATAATAAAGAATTGTTGGATTTAGAAGACAAATATTTAAAATTATTATTGCCTAATTATAATATTTTAACAGAAGCAGGTTCTAGCTTTGGTTATAAACATACTGAAGTCGATAGACAAAAAATGAGATATATTTATAGTGATGAAAGAAGAGAAAGAATAGGTAATTTAAACAAAGGAAAAATGTTCTCTCTTGAAACAATAGACAAAATGAGAGAAAAGGCTTTGAATATACCTCCTATGTCTGATGAAACTAAAACAAAATGTATCGCCAATACAAGACCTGTAGTTTTATATAATCTTAATGGAACTATTTATGGTAAATATCCTACTATTTTGGATGCAGCTAAATCTATAAACTGCAATGAAAAAACTATTAGAAGAGCCTTAAAAACAGAAAAAAGTTTAGTAAAAAGACAATGGATAGTTAAAGATTTGTCAAAACAACAAAAATAACAGAATAAAAAGATTATTTAAATAATTCTCCCCTCCAAGAAGAATTTGAATCTTTGTAATAAAAAGAGTATTAAAAAAAGAAAATCAAAAAAAAAATATTATTTTTCTTTTTCTAAAAATTTTTAATATAAGTGGATAAGAATTTAAATTCTTTTTACCGTTAGACACTATCACTAACCTCTACTAATTAATTAAACAATGTTTTCAAGAATAATGAAATTATTTAAAAATTATAATAAACTTAAAAATTTGAAATGGACTAAAAAAGAGATATATTTATATATTTCATATGTAATTGGTATAACAAAAACTATTGTTTCACATCCTATATTTATAAGTATAAAATGGATATTTAATATATTATTAATATTATTAATTGCATATATTACGTACTTATATTTATCTTTAGAAATAAATAATTTAGATAATATCAATAAAGCTTTTTCAGATTTATACAAAAGTATAATAAGATACATTAGAGATAAATCAGATTATATATTAAATGAACAAGTAATTACATTGAAAGAAGATTCAAACTTATTACCTATTGAAACAGAAATATTCTCTGATGAATCTAATATTTCTTCAAATAATACTACTTCAAATAAATCATATTATTGGGTTATTGGGATTACAATAGTTGTAACTATTTCAGGAATAATTATATATTATTATTATCTAGATATCTTAAATTATTTTAAAGATATTGATAATGATACTGATTTATTAAAATCTCCTGATACTGAATCTCCAACATCACCAACATATTCAGATTATTTTAAAGATCTTTCTGAAATAGAATCTACACCTAAAGCATCTTCTTCTAATTTACCAACCTATTAAAATTAAATATAATCCCCTCCCCTTCTCTAATTCTAATTTAACATTTGATATAAATTTTCATAAAAGGAACAAGAAAATTTATTTTTCTTGATTTTCTTAATAAAAAGAAAAAGTTAAAAAATCCCTGCCTTAAGTATTTATTAACTAATTTTCATCTATTAAATCATAGTCCCACAAGTAAGAATCTTTTTGCAATCTTCATAGAAAAATAAAGATTAAAGTGGTATGTCTCGACGGAGATATAGAATAATCTTAAGATTATTTGGCAATATTAGTGAAAACGATTAAAGAAGTTTAAACTTTCAGATCGTCGGTTATATGAATGATCGCGACAGACTGGGTCACTAATGGGTGTCTGAAATGATGCTTAATGCACAGTCGAAACTTTTAGTTAGTATTAATTTAACTAATAGAATATACGAATTTAAAGTTATTCTAGCTTTCTAAGGGATATTCTCCTTATTAAGTAAGTTAGTATGTTTTACCTTATGGTCAAATGAGTTTATGGGGTGCTACTGTTATTACTAATTTATTAAGTGCTATTCCTGTATTTGGTCCAGATTTAGTGGAATTAATTTGGGGAGGTTTCTCAGTATCTAATGCTACATTAAATAGATTTTTTTCATTACATTATATATTACCATTTTTATTAGCAGCTTTAGCTTTAGCTCACTTAATTGCTCTTCACACAGACGGATCAAATAATCCTAATGGTATCTCATCAAATGGTGATAGATATGCAATTCATCCTTATTATATGTTTAAAGATCTTATAACAATATTCTTCTTCTTCTTAGCTTTATCAGTAATGGTTTTCTATTATCCTAATTTATTAGGACATAGTGATAACTATATTGAAGCTAATCCTATGAGTACTCCTGCAAGTATTGTACCAGAATGGTACTTATTACCATATTATGCTATATTAAGATCAATACCTAATAAATTATTAGGAGTATTAGCTATGTTTGGATCATTATTAATCTTATTAATATTACCTATTGTAGATGTTTCAAGACAAAGAGGTAGCCAATTTAGACCAGCTATGAAAGTAGCTTTCTGGTTATTTGTATGTAATTTCTTCATATTAATGTGGATTGGTTCACAACACCCTAATGAACCTTTCGTATTTATTGGTCAAGTATCAACATTCTTATATTTTTCATGGTTCTTAATAATTGTTCCTGTATTGGGTTTAATTGAGAATACTTTAATAGATATAGCTACAGAATAATAAATTTAATTTTTATTAAATAAAAAACAAGTATAAAACTTATGTTTATAATTAGATAATTAAAACATACTCCCTCCTTATCATTTTTATAAAATAATGCAAAATATTATTATATAATTCAGAATTAAGAATTAAAAGTAATATATAATATAAATAATTTATATTATTCTTAAGCAATCTACTAAAAACATAATATGATGTGTTTTATTAAATATTAAATTTATTAATATTTATATATATATTATTAAATAATTAACTATATATCAGTATGTTAAATATTATTATTTGTATTAATTAATAATAACTTTATAAAGTATTTATAGTATATTTTCATATTTTAATTAAAAAATTAATGTGTAATTTTTAATAAAATATCACATTATTCAAAATTAAAGAATTTTATGCTGTAAATTTCTTATTTAAATATTATTAATATAAATTTATTTTAATAATTATATTATTTTCTAAAAATTAATATTCGTAGAGTGTTATTATGTTTATAAAAATTTATAATTTTGGTTAAATTAATTTTATTATGATAAAATCACATAATTTTCAATTTTTTCCTTATCATTTAGTAGAAATTTCTCCATGGCCTATAGTACTAAGTTTTGCTTTATTAAATTTAACTATTGGAGCTGTAATGTATATGCAAGGTTACTATTCTGGTGATCTTATCTTAGAATTAGGATTTATATTAACTTTAGGTGGTATGACTTTCTGGTTTAGAGATGTAGGTAATGAAGCTACTTTAGGTGGACATCATACAAAACAAGTTAAAAAAGGTTTAGAAATTGGATTCTTACTTTTTGTTGTTAGTGAAGTATTTGCTTTCTTAAGTATTTTCTGGGCTTTCTTCCATTCTAGTTTATCTCCTGCTATTGAAATAGGTGGAGTTTGGCCACCTCAAGGAATAACACCATTAAATCCTTTTGCTATCCCTTTATTAAATACAATATTATTAGTATCTTCAGGTGCTTTTGTAACTTATGGTCACCATGCATTAATTAATGGTAATAGAAAAGATACTTTAATAGGATTAGAATTAACTGTTTTATTTGCTGTTCTTTTCACTTTCTTACAATATTTAGAATATGCTAATTCAACTTTCTCAATATCAGATTCAGTATTTGGAAGTGCTTTCTTCTGTTCAACTGGTTTACACGGTATTCATGTAATAGTTGGAACTATCTTTATAGTAGTACAATTAATTAGAACTATAAATTATCATATAACAAATACTCATCACCAAGGATGTGAATCAGCTATTCTATACTGGCACATGGTAGATATAGTTTGGTTATTTTTATTTATTGCTGTATACTACTGGGGTGGATTATAAACTTAATACTAACTAACAGAAGTAGATTAATTACTTTGTATTTATTAATATTAGTTTATTTAAATTTTACCTTCACCTCTGTTTATACTAAAAAAAGAATTAATTAAGGCAATACATTAACAATCTAAAATAAATAAATATAAAAATATGTTATAAAAATGAATCAATAATTGAAATAATATTATTAAATTATTTATTTATTAAAAAAATTTTAATAATATTTAATCCCCATTCTATCGTTTTCCTAAAATAAGTAAAGTAACAAAACTTATTTTGACTAAAAAGTAAACTATAAATTAAAAATAATAATTTACTTTTTCAATTATTTATTAAAGTAATTATATTAAAAAAAATAATAAAATTATTTATATAAATAATTAGATTTATTAAATGTCCTTAAGGGTAATAAAGCTTTTATTTTTACTTATGAATCTATCAATATTATTATTTTTAATCGGTATTTTAGGATTTATTTTAAATAGAAAAAATATAATCTTAATGATTATTGCTATAGAGATTATGCTTCTTGCTGTTACTTTATTAGTTTTAATTAGTTCATTTGGATTTGATGATAATATAGGTCAAACTTTTAGTATTTATATTATCTCAATAGCTGGAGCTGAATCAGTGATAGGTTTAAGTATTTTAGTAGCTTTTTATAGATTAAGAGGAAATATTTCTATAAGATCTTAAAATTATTATGTATTTATCAATTTTAATTTTCCCTTTATTAGGATCTGTAGTATCTGGTTTTATAGGTAGAAAAATAGGTATAACTGGATCTCATATTATTACATGTACTTGTTTAACTATTTCTTCTTTATTAGCGACAATAGCATTCTATGAAGTTGGTATATGTGGTTCTCCTGTTTCTGTTTATTTATTTAATTGGGTAGATTCAGAATTTATGTCTATATCTTGGGAATTCTTATTTGATCAATTAACTGTATCCATGTTCATACCTGTATTATATATATCAACATTAATTCATATATATACAACTTCTTATTTAGCTGAAGATCCTCATAATCAAAGATTCTTTTCTTATTTATCTTTATTCACTTTTTTCATGTTATTATTAGTTTCAGGTGCTAATTATTTTTTAATGTTTATAGGTTGGGAAGGTATTGGAGTAGTTTCTTATTTACTAATTAACTATTATTTTACTAGAATTCAAGCCAATAAAGCAGCTATATTAGCTTTAACTATGAATAGAGTAGGTGATATGGGATTAAGTATAGGATTCTTTGCATTATTTGCCTTATTTGGATCTGTGGATTATTCAACAATTTTTAGTTTAGCACCTTTTATGAATGAAACAGCTATTACTATAATTAGTTTATTAATATTAATGGGAGCTATGGCTAAATCTGCTCAAATTCCTTTACATTCTTGGTTACCTGGATCTATGGAAGCTCCTACACCAGTTAGTGCTTTATTACATGCTGCTACACTAGTTACAGCAGGATTATATTTATTAATTAGATCCTCAGCTATTTTAGAATTTAGTCCTACTGCATTATTAGTTATTACTTTAATTGGAGCAAGTACAGCTTTCTTTGCAGCTACTTGTGGATTAGTACAAAATGATTTAAAAAGAATAATCGCTTTCAGTACAATATCTCAATTAGGTTATATGGTAATGGCTGTAGGTTTAAGTCAATATAATGTAGCTCTAATGCATGTAGTGAACCATGCTTTCTTTAAAGCATTATTATTCTTAGGTGCTGGTGCTGTTATTCATAGTTTTGCTGATGAACAAGATATTAGAAAAATGGGAGGTTTAATTAAATTTTTACCATTTACTTATACAACTATGTTAGTTGGATCTTTATCTTTATTAGCTACTCCTTGGTTAACTGGTTTCTATAGTAAAGATTTAATCATAGAATTAGCTTATGGACAATACAGTTTTTCAGGTATTTATGCTTATATATTAGGAAGTTTAACAGCTGGATTAACAGCTTTTTATTCATTCAGATTAATAAGTTTAGTATTCTTAACTGTACCAAATGGAATTAAAAATGTTTATTTAAATTCTCATGAATCTAATTTTGCTGTTATTATCCCTTTATTTATTTTAGCTTTATTTAGTATATTCTTTGGATTCGTTTTCTCTGATTTATTTGTTGGAGTTGGTTCAGATTTCTTTGCTAATTCTATTTTTATTAATCCTAATAATATATCTATTATTGAAGCTGAATTTAGTTTACCTTTAATAATTAAACTATTACCTACAATATTATCAATATTAGGTGCTACAAGTGCTATATTCTTATATCATGTTTATCCTGATTTTATTGTTAATTTAACTGATTCTGCTTTAGGAAAAAAAATTTATACTTTCCTTAACGGTAAATATTTCTTTGATGTAATTTATAACTATTATTTCATTTCAGCTGGTTTATTAACTGGTAATTATATATCTAAAGTATTAGATAGAGGTGTAATTGAATTATTAGGTCCTTATGGTTTAGCTTCTGTATTAGAAAATACTGCTAATAATATTGCTAAATTAGATACTGGAGTTATTACTACTTATTCTTTATACATTACTATAGGAATATTATCATTAGTATTCTTAGTATTCGCACCATTATTATTTGATACTTACATTATATCTGAATTCAGATTAATTGTTATCTATGTTTCAGCTTTATTCTTTTCTGTATTACCTACTTTATCTAATAAACATTAATTTAACACAGTAAAATCGATTTTATTATTAATTTCTCTCCATATATAAACATCTAAAATATTAAAGAATATTAATAATATTAATACTTTATACTTAAATTATAATTATAAATTATATAAATAATAATTATATTAAATATTTTTATTATAATACTTAGATTATAATATTTATATTATTTTAATAAAGTAATATCATTTTAGTTATACATTTAAGTTATATAAATTATTATATAACTTAAAAATTTACTACATTTAGGAAATAAATTTAAACACACACAATAAATAACAAAACATAAAAACAAAAGGAAAGGAAAGATGTTAACTTTATTATTAATTATTCCCATAATAGGATCTCTAATTATTTTATCTATACAAGAAAATACCTTAAATAGTAATTCAAAAATGAGAACTATTGCTATTACCACTT
The DNA here is from genome assembly GCA_038088955.1 of Neotropicomus parvogracilis. Lineage (NCBI taxonomy): Eukaryota > Fungi > Basidiomycota > Agaricomycetes > Boletales > Boletaceae > Neotropicomus > Neotropicomus parvogracilis. The sequence goes on from JBBPJX010000027.1 coordinate 32,356, forward strand.
CTTTAATTAATTTATTAATTTCTATTTTCTTATGGTTAAATTTCGATTCAAATACAACTCAGTTTCAATTTGTTTCTGAATTTGATTACTTAACTTTTGGACATTTAAATTTTGGTGTTGATGGAATATCTTTATATTTTGTGTTATTAACTACTTTCATTACTCCTATTGCTATTATTTCTAATGCTTATAATATTAATTCTAACTTGAAATTCTTTTTAATTGCTTTCTTAATTTTAGAAACTTTACAATTAGCTTTGTTTTTAGTGTTAGATTTATTATTATTTTATATATTCTTTGAAAGTGTATTACCTATCTTATTTATTATAATAATTGTATATGGATCTGGAGAATTTAGATTTAGATCAGCTAATTTATTTTTCTTATATACATTATTTGGATCTTTATTTATGTTATTAGCTATTTTACAAATTTTTAATTTAGCAGGTACTACAGATTTCCAATTATTATCGTTAATTGAAATTAATGCTGATGCACAAAAAATTTTATGGTTAGCTTTTTTCTTAGCTCTTGCTATTAAAACTCCTTTATGGCCTTTCACTGGTTGGTTATATAGAGCTCATGCTGATAGTCCTTTAGCTGGATCTATTTTATTAGCTGCTACTATATTAAAATTTGCTACATATGGTTATATCAGAATATTAATTAATTTCTTACCTGATGCTACAAATTATTTTGGTCCTTTAGTTCAAACTATTGCTATTATTACTTTAATTTATGCATCTTTAACTACAATTATTCAACAAGATACTAAAACTCTTATTGCTTATTCAAGTATTGCTCATATGAGTGTTGTTATTTTAGGATTATTCTCTAATAACATTCAAGGTATTGAAGGAGCTATGTTATTAGCTTTAGCTCATGGATTTGTTTCACCAGCTTTATTTATTTGTGTAGGTGGAATTATTTATGAAAGAACAGGTACTAGAATTATTAAATATATTAGAGGTTTAGTAAATTATATGCCTATTTTCACTATATTGTTCTTTATTTTTACATTATGTAATACTGGAATACCTTTAAGTTTAAATTTCTTAGGTGAACAATTATCTTTAATTGGAATATGGGGAATTAATCCTATAATATCAGCATTAGGAGCTACTGGTATAGTATTATCTGCTTGTTATTCTATATTCTTATATAATAGAATATCATATGGTACTTATTCACCTAATATGGATAATGTAATTATATTAGATATTACTAGAAGAGAATTTATTATTTTAATTTCTTTATTAATTCCTACAATATTATTAGGAATTTTCCCTAATGTGATATTAGATTCAATACATGTCTCAGTATCAACTCTATTATATAATATATAATTTAATTATATAATTATAACTTCAATTTCAATATTACTCATTATATTTGTCATATCCCCTCCTTATTTTATATAAATAATTAATAATATTTATTTATAATATAAAAGTATGAGCTGACAATATAATTGATTATATTAAGGATACAATTATATATTAATATAATTATATTAATATTCAATACTTAAAAAATTAGTAAGTATTTATTCTTTTTCAGCTTTTATTTTAATAATTTTATATGTTGTATCGTATCCCATATATTAACCTTATATTTAGTATTAAATAGATTATTAAATAAGTAAATAAAGTACATATAACACATTTCATATATTTATGAAGTTAATTATTCACTTTATTTATATTTTTTCGAATATGTTTAATTAAGTTAATAAAATAACTAAAAATTTAGCAAACAAATAAATTGGAAAATAATCAAAGAAAAATAGGGAAAATAATACCTCTATTCTATTCAAGTTTAAAACAAAAATTATATTTATCTATGTCTATGAATCAAAAATATAAAGGAACTGAACATAATCCTTCATATGTAATAGGGAATTTTGATGGTTTCTTTAAAAATAACTCTAAAACAAAAATGAAATTTTTTAGAAGAAAATTGAAAAATTTACAATTTTATAGTAACCAAATAAAAAATTCTCAAAAAGAAAATAATTCTTTAGATTTATTAAATATAAGCAAAGAACAAATAAATACACAATATAAACTAACTCTCAATTCCAATATAAATAATGTAAGTCAAATTAATGATAATCTGAGAAATAAATATATTAATAATAATGTTATTAATAATATAAAATTTCCTTTAAATTTATTAGTTAATAGTAATTCTAATAATAAGATAAAAAATCTTAATTATATTAGATTAATTAGTAAATACTATCCTGATTTAGCTGTAAGTAAAAATAATATTTATAAATTTAATTTAAATAATACTAGATTAATAAGAAATATTTATACTTTATTACATTCAGCTTTTATCTCAATGAGATGTTTAATTAGTCAACCAAGAATATCTTATGTAAATGATAAAATATTTATTCAATTATTTTTTTATCCTGATGTAAAATTATCTAAACAGATGAAAACAAAATGGAGTAATAATATAATTAATAAATTATTAAATAAGTTAGATTATAAATCTAAAAAAGAAATTACAAATTTATTTAAATCAACTTATTTTAATTCTAAACAAAAAATTATCAAATTATTTAATAAATTAAATTTTAATGATCAAAAAGAATTAATAACAAATTTTACTATGCCATCAAAACAAATTAAAAAATTAATTGATATAATAATAAAAAGAAATGAATCATTAAAAATGTCAGATATCCAAGCTCAAAAAATAATTAAAAGATTATTTAATAATGCATTTATTAATTCTAAAAAACCTATTCATTATACTGAAGATAATTGTAATATTAATAAATTACAGAATAATTCTATCTTCTTAAATATTTATAATCATAAATTAAAGATTTTATCTCAATTATTAAGTAAAATTTTTAATAAACCTGTTCAATTAGAATTAATTAAGTTACATTATCCTTTTTATGATCCTAATATTATTGTTAACTTATTATCTTATTTAGCTGAAAATATTAAAATTAGAAGATTATTAGGGAAAATTTATAAATCTACATTAATTACTAAACCTACTGCTAATATTCAAAGAAAAAGATTCTCTGTTATACCTGGTTATTTAACAGGATTAACTATTAAATTTGCTGGTAGATTCCCAACTCAAAAAATAGTACCAAGAAAAACAGTAAAAACTGAGAAAATAGGTAGTTTAGCTAGAAAAAAAGCAGTATTGGTTGAAACAGCCCGATTTTCAAATAAAAATAGAAGAGGATCATTTAGTATATCTGTATCAACAGGATTATATTTAAATAATTTTTTAAAATAAAGATATAACTAGTTTATTTAACTTTTGTAGTTTATCAGATTATATAAAATATATTAATTTTATTGAATATTTAATTAATTACATTAGATTAAGTTATTTTCTTATTAATTCTTTGTTTTAAAAATATTCGCAATTAATTGCGAATAAATACTTATATCTATAAACACTTATATTTATAAGTACGTAAATAAATGTTTTATAAGTTACAAAAAATTTTAATTTATACTTCATATATGTACGGTTTTTACGTGGTTTTTGTTCTAAAGGAACTCTGCCTATAATTTTAATTAAATTTAGGTCACAAATTCAAGGTAAAACCTACTTAAGTATTAGTATAAGCTATTAATATTTAATGAATTAAGCCTTTAGTTGTAATATATAAATATTACGAACGGTAAAACGTAGGCATAAATTTTAATTTTACTTTAATTTTTACATATGAAAAATTTATTATTAAACATTTTAGCTTTTGGGGCTATTCTTTCTAGTTTATTAGTTATAACTTCTACTAATCCTGTTTTAGCTGTTATATTCTTAATTTCAGTTTTCTTTAATATTGCTGGTTATTTAATTTTATTAGGTGTTGAATTTATTGGTATTTCATATATTTTATTATATGTTGGAGCTATAACTGTATTATTCTTATTCGTAATAATGATGATTAATATAAAATTAACAGATATTTTAGAAACAGGATCTCAATATACAAAAAATTTACCATTGGCATTAGCTATAGGTTCTTTATTTATTTATATTATATTCACTATACTACCTTTTCAAATTAATAATGTGTCTATTATCTCTATGTTCTTTGATTTTACTAATATTATTAATAGTTTATTCTTAACAGTTAATAATTCATCTTTAGTTAATGTAATAACTGCATTTAATCCTTCTATTGCTGATATAACTATTACTAATTTCTTACATATTGAAGCTATAGGACATAATTTATATTCATATGGTGCAGCTTTACTATTAATCTGTAGTATATTATTATTATTAGCAATGGTAGCTACTATTTTTATTTCAAGAAAATCTAGATTCTAATATTAATATTATGATAAATAAGAATCTCATTATAACACTAATTTAGTGACTAAATCAGAAAACAAACAAGATAATTATAGTAAATTTTATTACACACAAATAAAAATATTCATATTTAAATACCCCCCCCCCTCTAAACAAAAATCACCACGTTATAACATTAATAATACAAATATTAAAGTATCATCTTTAATACTATTAAGTAATTAATTATGAATATGTTAATTAAAAATGGTATAAATAATATAAATTTTTAATGTAATTATATAATAATAAAATTATTACATTGCTTTGTTGTAATTTAATTTTAAACAGAATTTATCTTATATTAAAAAAATACTAAAAGAAGTATAATTACCTTAATTTTAAATTTTTTCATATAGATTAAGTATTTATTAAAAAAAAAGCACACAATTATTAAGAATTTAATAAAAATGTTCTTAAATAACTTAAATAATTTGTTTATAAATTCTCCATTAGAACAATTCGAAGTTGTTAATTTAGCTAGTTATAATTCTCCTTTATTATTTAATACATCTTTTACTATTACAAATTCAGCTTTATTTACAGTATTAGTATTATCTTTAATTTTATTTATACATCAAAATAGTGGTAAAGATAAAACTAATTTAAATTTTAATAAAAAAATGAAATTAATACCAAATAAAGAAAGTATCTTATTAGAAAGTTTATTTGCTAGTATAAATACTATAGTAAGAGATCAAATTGGTAGAGAAGTTTATTTACCATTTATCTATTCTTTATTTTTATTTATTTTATGTTCTAATTTAGTTGGTAATATACCTTATACATTTACTATTACAACATCAATAATAGTATCAATAGGATTATCATTTACTATATTAATAGGTGTAACTATTTTAGGTTTATCTATTCATAAAATTCACTTCTTCTCATTCTTTATTCCTTCAGGGACACCTTTAGCTTTAGTACCTTTATTAGTTTTAATAGAATTAATTAGTTATTTAGCTAGAGCTTTCTCATTAGGTATAAGATTATTTGCTAATATGGTAGCTGGTCATACATTATTAAAAATCTTATCTACATTCTTATTTAAAATGTTCTCAGGTGGATTAATAATATTTGTAATAACATTATTACCATTTGCTTTATTCTTAGCTATTACAGGATTAGAATTAGCTGTATCATTCATCCAAGCTTATGTTTTTGTTCTTTTAGTGTGTTCTTATATTAAAGATGCAATAGAATTACATTAATTACATTAATGCAAATTTTATTAAATTTTATTTATTTCACCCTCTCTGTATATTTCATTTCTATTTTTAATAGATATAAAAAAATTTTTATTAAGTATATTTATATATAAATTAAAAGAGAAGTTAGAAGTCTAAAACTGGGATTTAAACTTAGTTGTATGTTATTAGTTAAACAAGATAAATTTAGGAAAGTTCAAGGTATAAATTAATAAATAATTTATTAATTATTAATTTTATTAAAAATAAAGTTTTAGTGAAAAATACAAAGCAATTTGATGGAATTCTTAGAGAAAATATTAAATTAAATTAAACATAAAAATATTAAAAAATCTAACACTAAAGTTTGTTAATTTATTTTTAACTTAATTTAATTTTGAAATACAGAAAGCCTTTATTTAACCTGAGGTAAACATTAATATTATAAAATATATTAAAATATATTAGATCAATCAGAAAAATTTATATTAACAAAAACTGTCTTATAGATATTTATTCTAACTTATTATTACTAATTTATTAATATAAAAAAAATTTTTTTTTTTTATTATTATTAACTTTTAACTGAAATAGTTTAACGGTAGAACGTACCCTTCATGATGGTAAAACAAAGGTTCAATTCCTTTTTTCGGTAACAATTAATATACAGATTTGATTAAGATTATTATATTTTCTTTTAAGTATTTAATATAATTTAGATTTCTTAAAACAAATATAAATTATATTATAAGGGTAGAATCGGAGACTCGAACTCTGAACATCGTCGCCACAAGACGTCATTTTAACCAATTAAACTAATTCTACCTCTTTTATGTTTTATTAGTATAAAAGTCTTAATTGTAACCTATATCACTTTAGACTATAAACCCTTTCATTAAGAAAATAAATACTTTATTAATTGTATTATTATACAATTATATAAATATTCTTAATAGATTACTGCCCTTTCTTGCTGTTTTATCTCATCTTCTAGCTTTTATTAAACTTTTAAAGACCAATCATCTTTTATGTGATAGAGGGGTATTTAAAGATTTTTTTATTCTAGAGATTTTAGACTGTTGTTTAGCTGGAAACCCTTTTATTCGATTTAATTAACATTTTTAGACTTTATTTTTTCTTCTTTGTTTAAGGCTCGCTTTTTATAAAAAGTTAAGTGGGGAAGGGGTTATAATATTTAATATTTTATAATTAAATATATATTAAGTATTAATAAAATTATAACCATAATACTTATTATTATACTATCTATTATTATATAATATCTTTGAAAGATTCTTCTTATTTTTATATATTTATATATATTAGGATATTTTTCTTCAATATTAAATCTTAATATTAAATAATCACCAAACATTATAGATAATATAGAAATTAAAGATAATATTATAAATATTAAAGCATTGATATTCATAAAAGCAATATTTTGAACAATACTTAAATTTTCTATATATTTATATATTTCCTTGAAAATATTTACATCAATAAAATTATCTTTTGAGTTAATATATTCTTCTATTTTTTGTATTATATTAGTTAAATCTTCATTAAAACTTTTTAAGTTATTATCTAAATTTTCTAATTTTGTATTTAAATTATCTGAGTTAGTTTTTGAGCTGTTACCAATTTCATCTAAACTTTTTCTAATTTCTTCTATTTTATTTTCACTTATTTTATTATTTTCTAAAATATCATTAATTTCTGAATTATTTTCTGATTTAGAATATAAATCTGTAATTTGAACATTTAATTGATTGTTTCTTTCTCTTTCTAATTCTAAACTTTTAGTTAATTCAACATTTTTTGCTTGATTAATAGTAAAATTATATATAGCCATAGAAAAATTTGCAACTGTAAGATATTTAATCATATTTTGTAATTTGTTATATATATTATTTGTATTCATCAAAATTTATATTAAATATAGTAGGAATTTATAATCTTATATTATATTACCTTATAGCAGGAATTATATACTTTAGAAAAAGTTTTACCTTCTTTTATAAAATTAAGGGAGAGGAGATTTAAAATATTTAATTTCTAGCACCTTTTAAAGCTTTTTTAAAATCAAAAGGACTAGATTTATGTTCAATTGGACCAACTTTTGGAATATTATTAGATTTAGATGTAATTTCAGATAAATTTTTTGTATCTGTTGATTCTATAATATATTGAATATTACCTTCATTATCAATATTAGACTGAATATGCATA
>JBBPJX010000028.1:0-40012 GCA_038088955.1 Neotropicomus parvogracilis
ATACCTATGATCACAGGCACAATATGTTTTGACATCAACTTATCCGACCGTGTTTGGGGTGTCAACATCAAGGCGTATTGACAGAGCAGTCGTCACTTTACTGAATACACGATCAGGCAGTGAGTTGCTGGTGGTAGATCCACATAAACCTGGCATGTTCTGAGTCACGTTTCGTGAGCTCTAGACGACTAGATATATGTTTTACGCCTTCACAACGTGCTAGACGACGGACAACATTTAGCAACCCTCCAGTCCTGGAAAACAGGATCAAGTGCTATGCGGCTGTCATCTACTGTCGTTGGGTGGATGAGAAATGGGACAAACTGCTCGGTTGCCGTCGCGAGCGGCGATGGGATTTTAGGCATCTCTTCAGAGAGCGAAGAGATTCTTCAAGTTGTAAATCCTGCAAGATGCAATTTCAGCTTTAACCCTGACCCATGCACCCACTCCACTGTAGCGAAATGAAGTCTTCTGCGCATGAGTTCCTCCTCTCTGTACTCCCTTCGCAAGACACTGAAAAATTTGATGGAGAGGGGGAAAGGATACCTTTGGTGACTCTAACATTTGCCCAGTCGTTGGATGGCAAGATTGCTGGGGTCAAGGGGAAACAGCTTATTTTGAGCGGCACAGACAGCATGCTCATGACTCACTGGTATTAACGCCCTGTCCATGCACGAAGGGCCTTGTACACTCACTTCCAACCCCAGGATGAGAGCCATGCACGATGCAATAGTTATCGGCATAGGCACGGCTCTCAATGATGACCCCCAACTCGACGGTAAGCTTGCTTATACGCGTTGCATTGCCCTTTTGTTATGTGAAATGATTGCAGTTCGTTTGCTTCCCGACTCAGAGGGAGTCAAGCTACACGCCAGGTCACCACGTCCAGTTGTTTTGGATACACATCTGCGCCTTCGCACAGATTGTAAACTATTGAAAAATTACAGAGACGGAAAGGGTCAACAACCTTGGGTTTTTTGCACTACGGATCCAGAGTCCGCGTGTCCGGAGAGACTGAATGTGCGCAAATCCGCGCTCGAGGCTGCTGGGGCGGTGGTGTACGAAATCCCACGTGCATCTAGTACGTCCTTTTCGTCCCCCTCTAAAGAGTACTCTCAACCGATGTGTAGGCTTTCTATCCGTTTCCGGCCTCCTACGAAAGTTATACGAGTGTGGTATTCGGCGTGTAATGGTAGAAGGTGGAGCAAGCGTGATCGAATCGTTTATGAACCAAGCGTCCCAACCACGTCGCCCAGGCCAATCTCCTGTCGTCGACATTTTAATTGTCACGGTTTCCCCGATGATAGTGGGGGACGGTGGGGTAGGATACACGGTCAGAGACGAACTAGGCGTGAGTGATCGTATGATTTTGTCACGATGTCCAGTTGATTTGCTAATACTAGACCCCCACATTGATGCATGTACGGACGGAGTTGATGGGGAAAGATGCCGTTATTGCAGGGAAATTTATGTGAATACCGCACGGCTAGATCTTGTATATAATGTACCGGTAGATACGCATCGACCACTGGTGATTTATTCAAACAGTGACATCGAGTCAACACTCTCCTTTCGTCGCAACAGTCATCTAGGAAGCATGAAAGAATGCAGGGTTCCTTTGCGCTCTGTCACAGTGATTGGCAATGCGCGTGGCGGCTTCCAGAGCACGCTCAACAAGCGGACGCGACGGGGACGTCACAGGAGTACAGTCCAGAAGATCTGAGTTGGTGTTAGTAAACACAGACATCGAGGTCGCCAAAGCATACCTCTATACAGCAGCACGTATCGCATCACGCGCTGGATCGGTTGTATTGCGAGGTCTCTAACACTGAGCTTCCGACTTGGGGGTTGGCTAGTCGACGTCCGCTTGTCTATGTCTTCTGGCTTCTGAAAGAGGACAAATGTTTGTCTCTCTTCCTCAGTCTGCCATGCACCGAATTCCTCCCCCGCCCACCCATGGATCTTGCTGGCAGTTTTGGTCGTTTGAGTCATAGAGGGTAGCCGAGGACTTAGGGAAATAGACGTTTGTTTTGTTGTAGGTGCAGACGGACTAGAAATCGCTCCAGTTTTACGATGGCGCCATCTGCTCATCAATCCGCTAGACCGTGGATCATTCTCATCCATAAAAAATACTCCCACCACGGCACACCAAGATACCATTGTTGCTTCGAGTTCATCTTCGGATGTGACGAATGCCGTAGAGACTCCCCATGCTGACGGATCCTCAAGGAAATATTGAAGAAGTGTTTCGGAAGCACGAAGAAGTGCAGAGATATATGGAACCATTGAAGGTGGTGGGGGCGTCGCGGTCTAAGTGGAGTGATGAGGCGGTAATCAGGACAACGGTAGAAGCCAAACCTCGGCATTCAATAACATCTTTAGAGCTTCTCGATACTTTTTCTCCGTTCGGACGATCTCCCGAATGCACAGAAGTGCCCTCCTGGCTGCTTCCCAGACTTCTCCATCCTCCGAATCTGGGGTGGCAGGCTGCGCTATCGATTGAGGCGGCAGGAATACATCACTTGGTGTGACGGACTGGTCAGCGGATTGAGGCGAGAACGACGAGGAAGAAGTGTGAGGTAGCTCGTGTGCATTGGCATCCGGGGTCCTCAAAGACGAGACGTCTCTGTAACGCATGGGAGGACCACCTGTTCTGCGGACCCTCTCAAGTCGGTTCACTAAGGCGTCATCCGATATACTATCGTCTTCCACAGCAACGGCCATGCTAAAACCATCTGGCGAAAATGCTCGGCTTGGCAAGTGAGTCCGTCGATTAGCAATTTCAGAGCCTGATATCATCGGCGGGGTCCCTATCCAAGCTAAAGAGGCCAGAATGTCGGTGCTTCCAATTGTTTGTCGTGATTTTGTCTCATGGAAGTCGACTCTCGTAGAACGACATGCAGTGAGAGAGCGAAAATCGGTCCGACGGTCGCGCCATGTATGATGAAGAGGCTACTGGACGTAAATATACTACATGTAGAGTGATGGATGGCAAAGAGACTCACAATATCCAACTTGAGGGGTGAAGGTGGTCTAATTTGAGGTAGGGAAATTTGATACGTGTGTTCGTTTGTCGATGGAGCGGTATCAGAAACTGGTTTCCGTAAGACACCCTTTAATGCTTGTCGACGGGAGGGTGGCAAGGAGGTTGGTATGGGTTTCTCAATGCGACGTTTAACAAGCTTCGATTGAGGTTGTGGTGTACAGGCAACCGTATGTGAACTCCTAGGTGTCTCCAGCGTACGGTATTGTGAGGGGGAGTTTTCAGTCAGAGCTGAAACATTTTGCACAGAGTGCATTTGCACGGGCTGAACAAGGTCTGAGGAGCTGCGGATATGAGAAATTGGGTATGGGTGTGTATTCGCGCATGAATTAAACTTCTTTGACGTTCTTGTGTGCGACACGTCCGGTGGAGCGGCAGCCAGTCGTTCAGGAGATGTGGACCGACGGAGTAAAGCGTGGGGATTTGGCAGATCGGGCGAGAAGTGGATCGGATGGTTCAGCACCGAGTGTTGTGGAACTCCAAGTTGCTTCCGAAGCATATAGGGGTCCGAAGACAACGAGACTTTGGGTGATGTTGCAGAGGGCATGGAACGGATGTGCTCGTATGCGGAACCCAATCTCTGTGAAAGATCGTCGTCCCAGTCTGCTCTGGGAACCAAAGCGTTACAGGAGCCTTCGCCAAGATAGGGGCTATACTGAGAGTCCGACATCGAATCCAGGTCACAGAAGTAGCCATCAACATCGTTTGGTGATGAAAATGACACCGAGGGTGATTTTGTTAAGTGAGAGACATGCTTAGACACTGCATTGTGTGACATTTGTGATCGTGCTGGGTCATCGAACTCGGGTACGACGACGAAGCCATTTGTGGATGTGCTGTTGGATAGATAGACGCTAGAAACGCGGCTCCTGGATTGTTGCACTTTAGAATTTGATTGTAGATCTTGCTTCCCCGACAATTTTCGAAAGGGGGTTGACAGTCGCCAGTATTTCTTCTCCTCAGACATGCTGGAAATGCACTGGGCATGGATGGAGACACCTGAACCAGATGAAACGGTATCAGTTGAGATTAATTGCCCTGGTGTTCATTGGTCAAATGGGGAGTCCCAGTCCTGGGTGCGAATATGCAAGTTCGAGAAACTGTGGTCCCCTATGTCTGCCTCGAAAGTGTCACGTGACAGGAGACGATATTCACATTCACGTTAATGTACAAATATGCTGCCCATCATAAACATCATAACACGGTTCACAAGACTCGAAACTCAACGTTTCACTCCTCCGAGTTGCTATCGTACAGCACCACGTATTCCAGGGCCTCGGAGTGGGTACGGGTATCTTGCCATTCAGCATCTTCGTCATCCGATGTCGGTACGCTCACAAGGGACACCGAAGAAACGTCAGATTCGGGGCCTTCAACTTCGTCAGTCACGGTTTTGGTGGATGATAGCGAAGGTCGAGGTGCATCTTGAGGTTCGTCGCTAACATTGATCGAGTTGGTGGGATGGGCACTAGGCATTACCATTGAGGATGCTGCGAGAGATTGTTCGCTTGCTTCATCAGAATGATGATCCACAACTGTCAGACTGCGACTCCGCTTCAATAACAGACCCTAGGGAAGAAATTGGGATGGCTCACTCGATCCACACACTGCTCCCGAAGAAATTGCCCAGACCATCACTTAGTCGCCAATAGCCAACATATCTCCCTGCGGCATCCGGTGCCTTTAAACAAAGTTAGATGTATGCCATCTTTCTCCTGTCCGTTGCAGTGGACGGGTGCATACCTTCAGGTCTCCCGTCCATATGTCAAGGTCTTGTCCTGGGCGAACGACTCCTACCTTCGCCCTGAGAGCCGCACTCCGTTCCGGGGCAAACATCTCCCCAGCAACAAACTGAACCTCGGTAGTATTGGGCCAAGGCAGTTCACCATTGTTAATCACATGCCAGCCTTTCACGAACTCCGCTCCAGGAGGAAAAATCTGGCCATCAGGTACGTTGGTGTTGCTTATTAGGGCCGAGTCCAGGCGACTTGGCCATGGTACGTTTGTGGTGTCTGTTTCATGTTGGTCACTAGTGGAGGATTGTCGAATGACACGGTGCGATTCCCGGGCATTGGACAGCGTAGATGATGGGGTACCGTAGCCATCAAAAATGGATTTGGTGCTGGGCGTTGGGGAAACTATGAACGTCCCGCGGAGTTCACTTGTTTGGTCGGTTGGAGGAGTCCCGGGACTTCCTGGCAACGATACTTCAGCGACAGGTAGACCAAGGCAAGATGGGTCCGTAAATGAGTTTTTGGTGTAGTTAATAACTGAATCTTCAGCTTCCACACCGTCCACAGCGTTTAGGTGTACCATCTCTTGGTTTACTCTCGGCCACAACCGATGATAATCATCCGACACCAAGGGGATCGATAGGGGGGATCCAAGGGGGACTGTAACGCCAACCAGGCGTGATGGCTCCATGGCAACTGGACTAGGTGCTCTAAGTACCTGGCTTGCGGGGCTACCAAGCGGGCTGAGGAATTCTTCAGCGAATGGTGCCTGGTCCTCCAGAGTCACGCTGGTAACTTGCCCAGGTGCGACAAGTCTCTGCTCGGGTGACTTGTTGAGGGCCGCGAGTGGACCTTGAGGTAGAACTGGAGACGTCGCTTCGCCACACACAGCAGACTTTTGGTTGGGTGGTTCAATCGTCGGCCCCACCATGTAGGCAGCCGGGATAACAGTGTTGGGAGTCCTCAACTTCAACAGTGGATGATTCAACGGATGGACCGGAATTGGAAGGGCCTCGCAGTCACTGCACAAGTCGAAATCAGGACAATCTGGATGCATACACTATAGAGAATCAGACGATGAACAACGGTCTATATATCTCCTCACCTTATAACGAGCGCCACGAATCGTCTTTCGACACGCTGGGTTTAAAACATATTCAATGATGTCTATATGCAAAAGAGGGATACACAACTTACAGTCACACACCGCGAGGTGGACTACCTGACAAACCGGGATGGAGTCACGCATCTAAGTAGTCCATAATCAAAAACATCATTTTTATTTCGAATGTCGTATCCCTACCATCAAGTCTTCTGGTTTGTGCACTTTGACCAATCCGTGGTGTGGATGTTGCTCTGTTGTTATCCTTGAACCAACAAATGGTCAGATTGTTGAAATCTGTTTGCACAGACTCACAAACCTGAAGCATGACGGACACGTATCAAAATCTGGTCAAATTAGCGACGACCTATCACGACCTACGGCAAAAGACTTCACCTGGACACGCAACACATTTCTGGCACAGCTTTCAGCACGGGAAAATTGGCAAACGGCGAAGACTCACATAGCGTTGACCAACAATTGCTGAATCGCATAGATTGCAGGTTGCGGAGTGACGAACGGGTAGTTCAGTAGAGTTTTCAGCTGCCTCCTGCCGTGCTGCTGGAACACGATTAAAGCTGGAGAACTGTTGGTGATTTCCGAGTGAATTGCCACGATCATCACCGAGGACTGTGTGAACATAAACACGCCCTGGCACTTCTATGTCGAAAAACTCGTGGAATGGATTATGTTGTTCCGTGGCCCCAGACTCCACGCAGGCTGTGCAAAGATCATAATCTGGAATGGAATGAGGGGGAAAGTCTCAGGTGATCCATACGATCATGCACATACCAGGACAATCCAGACACTTATGGCGAATACCCACGACGGTTTTATCGCAGCTGTCGCAGACGACGCCACGATGTACAGAAAGAGTTGGTTCGCCAGCAGGACTCGGAGATGTAGGCGTGGGTAACCGACAGGTTCCCGATATACCATCACAAGCCCTGTTATCTCTTGCGGTTTGCGTTGAAGAGAAGCAGTCGATCGACTGTCGCTGAACGACGTGGGAGGGACCAAAACTCAGAGTATGAGCACTATGTGACTTGGAGAAACAACCAGGGCACTGGTGATACTCGTAAATGAATTAACCAAGGTTCTCGAGCAATCCACTCACAATTGCATGCCAAGGGCATTTAATGCAGCCATACCATATACCGGTGAAGCTCGCTTTGCAGACAAAACACCATCGAGACGATGTTTTTGCACCGGCGGGAACAGCAGCTTCCATCTGAGGCGAAGTGACATCGACGGTGGAAGCAGAACAGGTAGAGCCGTGGACATTCGGAGTAGATGTCTGCTCCACGCAATCGGTTCCCAGTGTCCTACATAGAATACGTTCGAGATCTTCTTTGAATGAGGACAACAGGACTTGAATATCCTCCTTGCCCCTCGCCATGGGACAGCAAGGCGCAGTACTAGACTCGGTAGGTAACGGAAAAGATATTGGTGGTGGTAGTGATGGAGGCGACATCTTGGATGACGGCGAAGGAAGAAGAATAGAAGTAACGTGCTGAGGTGGAGGAGGTGGTGGTGGTATGAATTTCCGAGGCAAGAAACCATTGTGGCGGGGTGTAACAGATGACAACTTGTACAAAGGAGAAATTGTGGGGTTGCTGAAGGGCGGAAGGATCTGCGAAGCCTCGCTTTGGGCATCGAGTGGTGTTTCATCGCATACGGTGAATCGCAGCAAAGGATTAGGCCAAAGACGGCGCAAAGGGGCTACGCGATGATCATACTCCTCGGCAGAGTGCACTTCTCTACCGACCAAGATGCGTCCGGGCTTGAACGCGTCGGGAGAGAAGATAAGTTTAGATAGGTGATAACTATGGCTTAAGCTGAATATCCGATGAAGCTGGGGTTGGGAGTGAGTGATAAGTGGCGAACAAAGCAAGGCGACAGACCTGGTGATGTAGCTGCTCGTAGGTAGGAAAGAGAACAGATTCTGGAAATGTGAATTTGCGGGTCTCGTTACTGTAGGTGGCCTTGACGGTGAACATCATGGTCGCGCTCTGGAAAGGGTGCGCAGCTGGGGCTGTCGTCATTTATGGACGTGACAAGACGTGACTGGTGTGTCACAGGGATGTCACTGCTTTGCACGACGAGATTCGACAAGTGTCTCGAAGCGTTCGAGTGGAACAACGCCCCAGACGGTACACCCTCCCCATACCTCCTCCTCGCATACCAGCTCGACCGTCTTCTCTCTTCTGCTCACCGCAACCACTGGACAGTCCCCGACTCGCTCGACTACACCGCTCTCAAAAACGTATGCGACGATGCGGTTTACAAGGCAAACGGTGCAGACGACAAGACGCCTCTCAAGGTAGTTGTCCTCAATCCTTTGTAGCGCCCTGACTCTCTGCCAGGTACGCGTCGTCTACCCATCATCTGGGAACATCTCCGCCTCTGCCTTCCCAGTCGACCCACTCCGTCATGATCCGACCGCTGGGTCACGATTTAATCCTGACGTCGACACCTCGGTTCAATTCGATCCTATCCTCTCCGTCTGTATCGACACCCATCCAACCTGGGGCACCACTTCCATGAAAACCACAAACAGACAACTATATGACGATGCGCGGGTGCGTGTCGGCATCCCTCCGCTCAGTCGTCCCCGTGACAGCACCACAAATCACCCGGACGATGTCATCCTGTTCAACTCTTCAGGCGCTATCACCGAGTCCTCGATCTGCAACGTTGCTTTCTATCGACATGGGAACTGGCTCACCCCACCATTGTCGGCGGGATGCATATCTGGTGTATTCCGACGGTGGCTGCTGGAGAACGGTCGCATTTACGAGGCTAACGAACAGTCTCTATCATTGGACACCATCGAGAACAACGAATGGGTGCTTCTCTTCAACGGAGTGACGGGATGTCGGCTGGGCCGAGTGTTCCCCCATGATGGGCGGAGTGTTGCCGAGTGATGAGTTAGTACAGCTGCACTGTAACGTACTTTTTAACTGGCATGATACCCAGCGTTACCGCCGCCCATGACCTCCTCGTCTCTCCCATCGAATATCCCGCCATCCATCTCATTCAATATGTAGTCCACAACGAAGCTCTCTTGAACCAGTCGGTCCAACCTTGCGAAATGTCGTCGAGTATAAGGAATCAAGCCGTCGACTGTATTCCTCAAGGATGCCGACCGAGTCGTTCGTATCCCTTCTGCGGCGGCATTATTCCCGAAAGCCTTCACAACATCTTCCGCGGGTCGTAACCTCAATATAGTGTAGAGAACGCTTTGTGCAATACCACTTGTTTTCGCGTTCGTATTCCAGTCGCAGATATACCGTGCAAGCAAGGAAAGATCCGAACTTGGCAGCGTGCGTAGAATTTCGTCCAGCGCAAGGTTGCCGCTCACAGGCAGATCGCTCTGCAACCCCGGTTCCAGCCTGGCTGACCGAACTTCTCCGAACAGCGCAAGTAGCCTTCCTGGCTGTTGCATTGCAAGCGCAAGTTCAATAGCCCTCCGGTAGTCGTGTGTGGCAAGGTAATTCATAAAATCTTGCTCTCTGAGCGTGAATCTAGTCAGGTGTGGACGACACACGAGCATCCTCACCTGAGTACTCGATCAGCGCGTTGCGCCTCTCTTTCTTTCTCCTCCTCTTCCGTAAAGTCTTCCCAGAATGTGACCACGGAGTCAGCAGCTCCAGAGACGATTGTCGCCTCGTCAGTACTGATAGCTAGCGCCCAGACCTAAGGGCACGTCACAATCATCTCCTCGCTGGAAGATGAGACGCGTACTTTATCTTCGTGGTTGTCAAGAGTCGCGACACACGCTTCCTCCCTCACACTCCACAACTTCACCAGGCCGTCAGATCCTGTACTCACCAGGTGCATTCCGTGATTAATGAAATCAACCCGGAGAACAGAATTGGTATGCCCCTCAAACGTTTTGACGCAAGTAAAATCATCGAGGTTCCAAAGTTTAACCGTCTTGTCGCTGCTCCCAGTAGCCAACACACGTTCCGTCCTCCCAAACCTAACACTCCAAATACCTCTTTTGTGGCCTTTGCAACACCCTAGGCGCTTGATTTCTCCACGAGGAGGTTTCCCGCCAGAGTTAGGTGTGTAGGAAATCTCGTAGATGTTTGCAGTACGGTCTTGGGATCCAGAGGCCAGAAATAGGTCATTGGGTGCAATGTCAAGAGAGTTTATGTCTTTGTCGTGGGCTTTGTGTGTCGTTAGACTACGGCACTTGACCGGATCTTTACCAAAGAATGTTAAAGGGAGTCCTGACAAATCCCACATCTTGATGGTCCGGTCTTGACTTCCAGTGAAGATGAAACGAGGGTGGGAGTCAGCGTCATTGTACACCCGCGACATGGCGATGGAACCAACGCTCTCCGTATGCCCTTCACAAACAGCGACGCACCCCCACCCATCCGTGTTCCGTTGTGCACAAGCCCATACTCTCGCAGATTTGTCCTTGCTTCCACTGGCGAATATACGTCCGCCCAAACCTTGATCCAGTGAAAGCACCATGTCCGAGTGACCAGCCACGACTTGCGCATCCAGATTAGAAACCGAATAAATACGAATAAGCGACGAGTTGGTAGCGAGTGCGAGCTGGGTATCTCGCAGTCTTGAATGAATGGGAGAATTTGGTGGAGATAAAAAAATAGCGTCGACAATTTCGTCGTTGTAGCCAATCACATGACGAACCAGCGATCGGGATTTCAAGGAATAGAAGAAGATGTTTTGATCCGCATGTACAGAAACGATGGCATCTATGGTCGGGAGGTGACTACCCTCCAAGAACGATAAGAAATGCTTGCAGGAGAGAGTGACCACTCACATGGCATCGATGATCTGCCTCTCTGCTTTCTGATCAGTAGAATTTAGCCTGACGTCTGTAGCCAATGAGTAGATGACGGAACCCTGCGTAATATCCCAGATACGGACAACACCTTTATCGCCAGCAGTGAAGAATTGAAGCCTCGGGGATTGAGAAGTGAAATCATCGAGTTCAAGGTGTACAAACCCCACGGCTTCGACACTTTCCATGACTGGAATAGTCTTGAAAAGGCTTGGGTGTACGGTGGTCGACTCTCCTTTCTTTTCGCCAATGTTTCCGCGACCCGAACGAACGCTTGTGGACATATCCCAAAGTAAGACTACCGAGTCTCTTCCTCCGCTTATGAGCCACTTTCCATCTGGCGTCACGTCCAAACCTCGCGGAACAGAAACATGACCCTCCAGAACGGCGACAGGTCGATGTGCCTCTTGGCCATTTCTAGACGTGGCCATCAAGTCAAACAAGCGAATCCGAGAGTCGACTGAAGCGGTCACAAGCTGAAAGATCTTCGCTGAGCTAACCACTGACGGATTTCGGGGGAAATTGAATTTTAAAGCACTGACAACGCCCCCATGTCCTTTGAAAACGTGCGTGACGTGTCCCGCAGAAATGTCCCAGACTTTGACAATGCCATCTGCGGACCCAGAAGCAAGGTACGTTGATGTCGAATCGACTGTGCAAACGTGCACTGGTGCGTCATGGGCACGCGAAACGAGCCGGACTGGTTGTACGACTTGTCCAGAACAAATTTTCGGGATCTCGTACAGTCTGAGAGACGGAGGAGTCGTGAATAACACGAGGTAGTCCGCGGAAGGAGATATACAGAGTGCCGTGATGGACTCTGACGCCTAGGACATGGAAAGTAAATAACAAGCAAGGAGTGTACATACAGGACATACACACGAGAACCTGCAAAGCAGTTTTCCACTAGATAGTTCCGTCAACAGCGCTTCTTCCGTGAGACATGTAACGATCTTCGATCCATCTGTGGTGACTGCGATAGACCCGGTCGTATGCAACGGCTGGATCGTCCGCGACTGTTTGTAGCTATGGTTGAACAAGTCAGCCGCGTACGTCGCCTGCATGTTGAAAACTCTTACACTGTCCTAACTTTGGGGCGCTGGCCATCCGCCATATCAGTTTCGAGGAGATGATGGGTTGTGGCCCAGTATTTGATACGGTCCGTTTGAAAAATTTGTTCGAGTTAGTACAAGCCCCTGTGTCTATTATAGTACACATCCACACCGCCGCAGCTCAGTGCAAGAATTACAATAAATCGCGCTGCCTAGTCATGACGGACGCCAAATCACTCCAGAGACCAGGCCATGGTTCATTTGGTTGATCGAGTTGAGCGAAGTTCAGATATGTACAAGAACTCGGAAATCGGACCAACCACCACCAGTGCTACGCCAGCCGGCTTTGAAGTTGAAAAGTGGTCTCCTCGGCAACCCTCCTCAATCGACTCTCTTCACCTGCAATCCTTTCAGCCTCTCTTCTCTTCCTCGCCTCTTCTTCTAACAAGCTTTCCGTCGCCCTCAACGCAGCCTTTGCTCGAGCAGCTTCAGCCTGAGCTTCCGCGAGTTGATCTGATATTCGCAATGACACCGATATGGCATCTGCAGCTTGTCGCCGTAATCCAGCCATTTCTATCTGCATTCGGTCGACAACCCCTTCGTCTGCAGTAGAGTACACCCGCTGGCCATTATCTGAACTATAAAGTCGCGATGCAGTTTCTTGGATCCCAAGAACATCCAGGCCGGACATCGATAGGTCGTGGTTACGCGGAACGACCATGTCTTCTTCGCTTTCGCATTCGTCTTCTGAACCGTTACACTCACGTGGACTGCTTTGTCTCTCGGTATTTTCATCGAAATCGTGACCGCTTGCCCGTATAGAAGATACCTTTCTGGGTACTGAGGGAGGTGGACTTGCAAACGTGCTGGGTCCAGCAGAAGATCCCCTTTGTGACAAATGTTTTCGTGGCCGCCCGCGCTTCTTTTGCTGGTCTGATCGCGGTAAATCCACCTGAGAGGGGCCAGAGGCAGCCTTAGACGTTCGACCACGCTTCCGTGGTCGCTTCGTACCAGGGGGAGCAGAGAGGTTCACTGTCCAGTAGGAGCCAAACCCAGGGTCTGTAACTGGACGGGGTTGTCGCTCAAAGAGTCTGTTCAAAGAAAGATGGTGACGAACGGATTGCTGATGGGAAGGTTTCAGAACTGAAGGATCTCAATGGAGTAAGCGTCGCACCTTCCACGTCGGACCAGCGTTTCGAAAGTATGCATACTTGTCTTCCATAGCCGTATAGATGTTTCTTATTGTCAAACGCTTCTTGGCGCTTCCCAGTATCGCACAGCGTAGAATAACAGGGAGTGTGTGTTGAGGCCGGCCATCTGTGTCTGGGAGACACGCAAGGGCGTCTGGGCAATTGGGATGTGGCGCATGATCACCGTATCGGACATTTCCTAGAAGTGGGGAGCTGTTCTTGATCATCGGGTTTGCGCTCGTGTCTGAAGTAGACTCGGGCGATGTTGGCCCCTCCCACTTCCGTTCGCTTGGCCTTGACAAAGAAGGTCAACGAAGGGAAGGCAAACGAAGATAAATCAGACCAACTCGCGGGAGCTGGAGAGGCACGCTTCAGGATTCAACAGGTTTTTAATGCTGGACATCCTCGAGTGGCATTGAGATGATGGCTTCATACGAACATAAACGAGAGTACAACGTTTCTACGCGCGTTGTGGGTCCAACTTGGGATTACATAATCAATGAGATTCCGCTTAAATAACATATTACATTCGATAATTATTCAAGGGAGCGGGAAATTCGTAACCCGTCGACGGAACCCCCCATTCGGAACCACTGTAGGCGACCGGATAGTTCGCGTTCATCAGTGATTGCGAGCTTGGTACATTCGTTCCAGGGGACGGTTGTTGCCACTCGGCCTCTGTGTTCGCCCGGGGCCACCATTCGTAACCGGAATAATAAGACGTCGACGGTTCAAGACCGGGGATATCTAACCCCAGCATATGCGCCATCATTCGAGTGCTGATATCCTGGATCCCTGTGGCAGATGCCATTCTGTCCTTCGCGACAGGATCCCCAAACACCTCTCCTTGAAGGAGGTCCGAACTTTTCTCCTTCCCAAATGCATCGTCGGCACCTCTCTTCTGCCTGTCAGGGCCATGCAGCATTGGCGTAAGGCTGCTGTTTACCTGGACCTTTACGCCATAAAGCAAGTCCCGTGCTCTAGCTGCACTGGGCCAAGTGGTCTGTGCGCGTGTGAAGGCAAGTCCAGGTTGTACAAGGAGAGAAGGTACGTACTTGCATGTTTTTTAGTGCAGTCAGCAACTGCTGCAGTCCAATGTAGGCCTGCATGTTTGATGGACGTAGAGTCACTTTCAATATTAAAGATTAACGTATGATAGGACCCATACAAACGAACCAGAACATACACGTCACAATGTGCATGATACTACGCACGAGGTGAGACGAAATGCAGATGTGACGGATTGAAATAACATACCCTGCACTGAGAATGTATGGCGAGAGAAAAGGGGAGGCACGCTTGATGTCATAGTAGTCATGATACGTAGTCACTGAATAACATTTAACTGAAACTTTTGGTCGTCAGAATGCAAATTGCACCACTGACCAATGGTGCTGATATAAGTTGCTGCACTTTGACTTATATCAAAGGCCTTCAACGAAGTCGTGTTGGAGCCAGGTGGGGAATTCTGCGGCATGGACTCGGGGCTAAGGACGTTAGCTGAGATGTCCATATGCACTGAATGAAAACTATACCCTTTCCAGTTCGGTATACTGTGCCCAAAGTAAACATTAGCGGCTTGCTTTCGACGGGAGAAGCTGCTCACAAGGCTCTATGCAAAAGTAATACAGCGGACCAGTATTTGACATGGATGTATAGAACGGGGGCTGGTGGGGTATTTTTTTTGCTGGCAGGGTCATATCTGAGGTCATCTGGCAGCTCAAGATACCATTGGTCGAGGCGAGCTTCCAGGTTACTCAGGACAGTTCGCCTAGAACCATGCTTTGAGGACTTTACTGGATACACTGATGACACAATCGACCCAATGATCACGGCTAAGCAAAATGATTCAGAATATGAAAGGTAACAGTGGACATATACTGACAGAGGGACGAAGCAGCCCGAAAGCACCGCATGATAAAGACAGTCGGTAATGACTGGTGTGAGGCTACGCTGAGTTGGTTGCATAGATGCGAGTCATCCTCATACTATAGAGCTAGTCAGCACCTGCCGTCCGCACGCGTCCAGCTCACCTCTTCTGCATCTGGCAGTAATGTGTCGAAGTCACTCTCACCAATGCATATTGGACGTCCTGACGGGGAAATCTCGATCATCTCCTGCATAAACTGTGGGCTCACACGAACCCATATAAGTAGAACTGTATCTTTAATCCAGAAGTTGAGCCAAGGTGATTGTATTAGATGAAGAACGCACTTATCCTCAATGCAACAAGCCCACCATATCTGTTTCCTCTCTTGGTTTTCTTCGTCAGAGAACATCTTCTTCCCATTGAACTCCCAGTTATCTGCGGCGCGATTGAGGCCTAGGTCTAACGCCTACGTTATCATATCGAGTTGAGACTAAATTGTGAGGTATGGAATATAGAACGAACCATTCTAATCGCCATTCCTTGAACCGAAATGAATGTCAGAACGCAAGGCAAGTACGTAATAATATCACTGCACCAATGTACAGCCAGCCTTGTTCCATGGACCCTAAACTTCGGTTCAGTACAGAGTACAGAGGACTCCACAAGAACATACCAATTCCAAATTCGCGATGACCTAAGAGGAGCAAAGCCTGACAGGTCGATGCTCGGCAACTGTGTGACACTTGCGCTAACAACCAAAAAGATATCTGTGGTCAATAGGATAACATCTATGTTGACAATCTCGTAGTACCAAGGACAGTTCTTGCCTGGGTGAGATAATCACACCCGTCGTCCCAGATTTTGTCCAAGGGTTCTGAAGCACGCTCGTCGAGGTAGCGAGAAGCAACAGAAAATATTGATAGAAGTAATAGTTTACTGACGGCCTGTGACGTCTCTGAGGCGGAATTACCGTTTGAGCCTGGCGTGTTCGGACTGACCCCGGTGATGGGTAAGCAGAAATTCAGGGAATAATGCAAGATTAACGAACTTAATCCTGTTAGGGTGTGGAAATGTGAGAACCCGGTCCCAACACGATCGCACAAGGAACTTACCATTCATGATACTCGCGCAAGAAACGAGCTTTGTGAATAACAGGAAATATTGGATGAGCATAGGAAAAGTACAAGCCAAGAAGTCGATCCTGCATCTCAATATGAGGAAATGTAACAGGAATATCAGCTTCCGGTGGGGAGGTAATTCTGTCTGCCTTGTCGGATGGCCAGAAGCGCGCCATCGGAAGCCTCCTGCATACAAGAAAGTCAGTATCCGCTGAGCTGATAGAGAAATAGATGCAACCAAACTCCTCCGTCAAGACGACTATCTACGCGATCGTTTCGAATGAGAAGATGGAGACCACTGGTTTTCCCATGATATCGGACCTAAACCTGGTAAGTAAATTAGAACGTCGATTGAAGTGCAGTGTACCTCCTGATTCTCGTCCAACGATAGTTGCCCAAATGCAGTGGTACACTGGGATTCATCAGTCTCTCCCGAATCTGAAACACCCGACATTAAGTTGGATAAATTTTGACTCTATCGAAATGTGAAATTTCTCACCCGACGATGCCTCTAGAGTGTACATCTCATTCCAGCTTAGGTGACTTAAATCCGCTCCGGGACTAAATTCATCAAGTCGGCGACGTTGTGGCAATGGAGCTCCTCCAAATGCACGAGAGGGACCTTCCAATATGTTCCGGGACAAGCGAGCAGCCAAACGATCTTGCCATTCAGGAGTTGGTATGCTCGACAAGGCGTCGTCTTTCGCGTGTGTTTACAAAAAAAGCTTGCTTTGAATAATAAAACAGATATAGTTACCTCTCGAAGAAGAAACAATTTCACGCGATATTCGTGACTGACGCCTAGATCGTGCGGCATCGCGAGATGTTGCGTTGCTCCTGAAGATACAAGCGAAGATATCTTCTTTGGTAGCACCTGCAGGTTGAGAGAGGCGCCCTGAAGGACCCTGATTTTTGCGTCAGCTGCAATGTTCCTGCAACAGATAACACGATCGCACAAACGGCCCGTTGTCTACTCTGTTCAGTATCTCCCTAGCTAGTTCGTCTTGTCGGATCTCGGCTAACAAATCCTGTACACGACGGTCTGGACATGCAAGCAGTGACCCGAGTAGCGACTCGACTTGATGCCATCGCTGTTCGACGGCTTGAATGTATCCTTTTGGAGGACCACGCTTGTAGCTGGGACCTGCGGTACTTGGTCTGTGTCCTTCATCGTTTGGGTCGAAGCTTACCAAGAAAGGTACAGACTGAGAAAGAAGGAACGGTGGGCAAGCTTTAACGAGAAGAACAGAGGCAAAGATACCATTTCCTCCAAGGACGCAGCCCTTGCAGATTCCCGGAGTGCTGGAAGACTCGCACTTGCTCTTGGTCTTTCTACACTGATCGCAAGCTAATAAGGCACTTCAGCGGGAATACGGGCCAAGTGAATGGCAAGGTTCACCCCTGCTGCTTCGTTTTCGATTCGGCAGAGAATCCTGATTTAGTTCTTCTTCTGAGTGTTCGGATTCGTTCCAGTGGGTAGTCGACATGGTGGAAGGACAGAACCCGTCTAGCGCGTTTAACTGACGGTGGCTAAGACGATGAATAATCCTGGCACAACCCAATTGGTGATTTAGCCCCTGGCAAATGATACTTTGCAGTCCATAATTTACACAAGGCTCGATGAGGTGGTTACAGCGCAGATAGCAAACACCAAGTTCAGGTGAATCCAGACACACAAATCACTCCATGTCACAGCGTACGAACACTGACAAATTCATCCGCACCAACAAGGCGGAACGGAACGCCCAAGGGATCAAAGCGGGACGATTCTTACTTAAGAGGGCTGTACGGGAGAGGGTGTAATACAAACGAATCCATAAATTTCGCGAGTTGGGCAGTCTACAGTGTCGTCAGTCTCTCGACTCCCAGACGCGATGGACAAGCTACCTTGGAGACTGTCTCTGCCCATCCGTCAATTTGCCAAGCCTTTTCTCTTGTTTCCTTCCTTGCTTCAAGGCTCCTAATACAGCTGTGAGAACAGTGCCCGTCCACGGTCAGATTCTCACTGACGGATATTGCCACATGTGGTGAACTTGGTGGAGTCTCCCGATCTGCGAAAACCAAGCACCGACTGGTGCAACAAATTTGCGACGAGCTTCGATCCCTCTCCGCCTGTAGCACCGGTTAATCCCAACATATGACACACAGCGGGCTAAAAGGAGCACACCATGTATTTTCCCATTCCAAAAGAGTACCGGGCTTCAATTGGTAACTTCGGAGCTCAAAAATGCCACCTTGTGCATGTGGTGGTGCGGTAGGAAAAAATGCAAATTCTTGAGCAAGCTGAGTAGAACGGGAGGTTACGAGGGGGAGAAGAGCCTTGTAAGATTTGACATGCTGAAGGAGAATAAGTACCATGCACAAGTGGAAGGAAGTCAGGGACCACCACCTCTGAGTTTCTAATGAGTTCCACCGTCTTGTCATACCCAGCATAGTTTTCATACTCTAGTATATGAACTGCGGGTTGAAACGAAATTTAACTACCCTTATGGCGTAAAATGAGATACACTCACCAAACGTGTCTTGATTGCCAATTAACGTTTCCCAGCTGCCTGTGAGCTTGACGTGTAACCGTGGATCATCCTTGATCCCCGCATAGTACTTTTCGCTGCAAGGCAACAAGAGTTGCTTAGGAGAAACGGTCAAATTTCGCTAGGAGCGACGTACGCAGCTGCCTTGTACTCGTCGATCGAATCAGGTTTCACTTGATGGACTGCACGACCGTCATACGCATGGGTTTGAAGTACACCAAGAGCTTCCTACCTTCGAATCCATGGACATATTTACCTCGTGCAACGAGCCTTGAATGTTGCTGTACCTCAATTTCGCCTGCCTTCCGAGCATCTGGTGATCCGTGGAGCAACGACTGCCGTACGTCCTCAGCATAGCAGCCTTGGGAGTGCAGGTGCGCTACCTGGACTGAAATAGAGCGTTTTCCTCGAAACGCAGCGTCAGGTCTCAATGCACTCTTTTCCGCCAAACGGAACATCATCGAGCCCATGCCAGGGATAACGGTTGTTGAATGAAACCTTGTGGATAAGGTGGTGTGAAGACTGGCGGAGTTCCTGGCCAAACCCAGTACATAACTACCCGACCGCCTAATTCCGGCGTGATCTACCCGACCTCTGACAGAGACCTTACCCACACCTCATATATTACCCAAGGAAGAGGAACGTCCTCGCCAGCTGTAACCCTGAAGAACCGAGCCTGGTTACCCGCCATACGCACGCTGCACTCTAGAAGATCGTCATTTCCATCCTCTGTCGATGCTACCGTCGTCGTCCGTCGACACAAAGATGGGTGGGGTGACAACAGCTGTGCACCCGTCAGCACCACGTATCGCGCAATTACGATCCTTACCCAGTGTTTTCCGTCGGAAGAGCAGTCATATTTCGATCTACGGAAGATCTCTTCATTGTTTGTGGCCACGAGGAAAACCAACTCGACCAAAGAATCGTTGAATTCGAACGTAGATAACGCGTCAATTAGGATGTAGTCGCCTTGTTTTGCATCTGTGCGGACCGTTCGAGAACTATCCTATGCATAATCCTTTAACTTACCATAAGGACTACGGAACGCAGTGCCAATGTTCCCATCCACCGCACAGGACAAGGGATGCCGTTGGTAATGCAGAATTGCATCCTGCCCTACCAACCCAGCGCGTCTTTCCTCGTTTTCGAGCAGGTCTATCGCAGTGAAACAGACGGGGTTGTTGTAATCCGGAAGCAGTCTGATGTTGCTCTCCAGCAGGCAGGGCGTGCCGATGGCGGCCGCACGGTTAACATGGCAAGGTTCTGGATTGAAAACATGCTCGTCCCTTTTCACAAAACCTAGACCGCCAATTTGGGTACCACTCGACGCCATGACATGGAACGGGCGAGCTACGATTTCATCCAAGTAGCGACATGCATTTTCCTGGTTCGGGTAGTAGACCAGAGTGGTTCGGTTTGAGAGATGAACGTACAATGTGCCGTTTATTCCGTTCAGTCCCTTCGTGACCCACGGTGAATGGTTGACCTCCCCCGAGTTCTATTCCTTGGTCAAACCAAATTTCTGGTACCTCATTGCTCAAGACAGTGAAATAGTTGTCTGCCATTTTGATTTGTTCCTTTGTCATGCCCACAGCATCATCGTGTAACAGAGAAACAAAGCTGAGGACTCGTTGTCGATTTATCATGGCGCCATGACCTAGCCACGCAAAGCCTGTGTGGACACCGTTTGGTGTCACAATCGTACGCAACCGACTCGATAGATGTTCATGTGGCGGCAAAAGATATATTCCCGTCCGCGAAGATTCTTCAATCCGAACGCGGAGCGTCTTGATGAGCTCTGGTAAGATGATATAGTCATCGTCCTGCGATCGCTATCCACACTTGGTTGACAAAGGAGAGCGCGAGAGCACACCTGGACAAAGCAGTATGAGGTCGACGCTTTGCTGCATGCAAGGAACCGGGCATAGAAGTAAAGGTTTTCTGACGAATTCTCAATTCTGAGCTTTCGGGTGTCACAGTTGGCGCTGGAGAAGACCTAGCTCGATAAGAGTCGGTCCTTCCCTCGGCGTGCATGGAGGTCGGAAGCCCACCTGTTTGGATAGGTTTTGCGGACTGTTGTTCCAGACGTATACTTGAGCGACGGTGTCGTCTAGCCATGGCCCGCAGAGAAGAGACGCGATGCGGATCACGTTCTCTAACCGAGACCAGTTGAGGATGATCGCAGTGACATCGGGGGACCTCTGAGATTTCGGCGCGGGCACGCCCACACGGATTCCACGAGTGTCGGCGGCGAAGGTATCTGTGAAGCTGAGAGGGAAAGTACGCGCTGGAAGTCGCAGATCGCCCAGGATCGCGTCGACTGTGCTCGCGGGGGGCATGACGATCCCAATCTCAATCAAACAAGCGATGATATAATACTGATTCTCTGGCCAGGCAATTGAGCTGGATTCGAAGGTCGTCTACAACAAAACCATTACAGAGGTAACTCAATCGATTCTGGCCTTGAGTGTACGCGATATGACCTGGTCCTTGGTACTGAATGGAGAGGGTCAGGCGAGAGGTAACAATCTGGTGAAGACCAAAGCACTCACATGACATGTACAACTGCACCCCAGCCCGAAAAAGCGTCTCGATCGACCGCGTTTAGCAAAGTCTGCGATATGGTCTCAAAAAGATCTTCTGGCTCCAAGTCAGGCTCCCAAAGGCCCTCTGCAATACCAGACAGTTTCGAGCTAGCGATCCCTGCAGTGACAAAATCTTTGGCAAAGTTTATGCAACCTATAAGATCTGTTGCAGCGATGAACGGCTTGAATGAACCTGTTGGGGATTTTGAAAGTCCGGCGATGACGGGCTCGATAAAGTATGGGCTGAAACGATGCTCGTATAGAGTGGAAGACACCATGTGGGTAAACGTCTCTGGTTGGATCTCTCGTTCCTCCTTGATAGTGTACATGTTGACGCGATAACGGAAGCGCTCGTGCCTTCTGTGCTTGAGATGGGGGGTGTAGCGAGTCAGATGGGTGACTTACAGTGTAGTGACGTCTGTACCCAGTCCGGGGAGACCGACATACAATCTGTCGGTCACAGGAAAGACCTGAAGAATGGTAAGTGATGGGTCGATTGAAGATTGGGACGAAAGCCGGTCAAGTACCCTCTGGAAGCTGGATGAAATGCCCAACGCCTGGTTGCCCAAGCGTAGGTCGGAGGCGATGGCGACACAATCTTTGCCGGCCATGGCTATGGCTGAGCCGCCGTTGTATTCTAGAACGGACTGTGTGGTGGTGAGACGAGACGGAGAACAAGGACGGAGATGCTTGCCATGGTTGCTTGTGGTGAGATGGACGCGTCAGTGCTTCAGTAGTGATAGATATGTATCTACATAGTAAGTATTGTCACAGCCATCATCGACACCATGAATCTTCTCCGCTCGTGCTCACGTCCCCCTCTCGTGCGCCAGCTGTCTCACGTTCGGGCACGGGTACAGGTACGAGCTTGCATTCAGCATTCAGACGTACTCCTCCCAACGTACCAGCCAGGACAGGATCGCTCACATCGACACGCAGAGGCCCTTCTCGCCGGCCCTGGTCGATTCATTCAATCGCAGGCATGACTACCTTCGCATCTCGCTTACCGAGCGATGCAATCTGAGATGTATATTTCCCGCTCGTCCGTCAGAGCGCCGCGCTCATTCAGTAACCAGGCTTCTACTGCATGCCCAGCGAAGGCGTCCAGCTTTCTCAGAGGGAACACATTCTCACGGACGACGAAGTCATCCGTCTCGCGTCTCTTTTTATCAAGAGTGGAGTGCAAAAAATACGTCTGACTGGTGGCGAGCCGACGGTCAGAATGGGTCTTGACAACATCATAGGTGACCCCTTCCGTTGTCTTGCATTAGCAGCCATCCGACGCTGATATTAGCTCGGCTCAATGAACTGCGCTCTCTCGGCCTCGAATCGATTGCAATGACAAGCAATGGACTTGCTCTCTACCGTCGGTTGCCCGATCTAGTGCGCAATGGCCTCACCCACCTCAACCTGAGGTTTGTCGCGTTGCTTTCCTTCCAAGTAAATGCTCTCAGTCGTATAGCCTTGATACACTGGATTCGTTCAAGTTTGAAATCATGACACGCAGAGCCGGGCACGACGCCGTCTTGCGTACCCTGAATGTTGCATTATCCTGCCCTGGCTTGCAGTCTGTCAAGTTAAACGTCGTCATCGTCAAAGGACTGAACGATTCAGAGGTCCTAGACTTTGTTGAATTGACAAAGGACAAGAGGCTTTCCGTACGCTTCATCGAATTCATGCCTTTCACAGGTAATCATTTGAGTGCCCTTCCATTCTCCCATTAAGTTATTTGTTCGATCTACAAGGTAATAGGTGGGACAAAACGAAAATGGTACCGTCCGCGCAATTGCTGAACACGATCAAGCATCAACACCCTACGATTGCACGCGCAACCGACGAACTCAACGATACCGCTCGTTCCTGGCAGATACCAAGATACACGGGGAATATTGGCTTCATTAGCAGTATGTCCGACCACTTTTGTTCGTCATGCAATCGTCTACGACTGACTGCCGACGGTCAAATAAAGGCAAGAATGCATGTACATCGTAACAGAGCACCCCTCCTGACTTTACGTGACCATTAGGTTTGTTTATTCGATGCCAAGGAGATATCTCTTCGCGATGCGGTTCGGAGCGGTGCAACAGATGAAGATTTACTCCAGATTATTGGATCTGCCGTTCTTGGAAAGAAAGAGAAGCATGCAGGAATGGAGGATATTGATGTTCTAACAAATCGACCAATGATATTGATAGGAGGTTAGCTACTTTCTTCCCGAGACGTCGTAGGGATATAGCTAGCAGCATCTTTCCTGATCCACGCTTGTATTTACACAGGACCCCAGCAATCATTAACGCGCACTTTCTCCGGCCTACCGTTCAGGAATTTCGTCACCGTTGTCAGGCGCAACGCGGTAACTCGAGTCGAACGACGCTGGCATAGCCATTCAACCAACTCTACACCTAGCCTAACTCATCTCAATTCTGATGGTCGCCCATCTATGATCGATGTTGGTGACAAGGATTCGACTAAGCGGACCGCTACGGCGATAGGGTATATCTACGTGCCCAGAATTGCTTACGAACTTATTACTGGAACTCCATCCGGCCCGGAAAATCACCCATCCATGGACAAACTACGTCACAAGGCTATTAATAAGGGTGATGCACTCACTGTAGCGCAACTCGCAGCAATAATGGGATGCAAGCGGACTTCGGAACTAATTCCCTTGTGTCATCCTCTGCAACTCTCTAACATCTCGGTTTTGTTGACCCCCGAAGTGGTACACATTCAGGAAAGTGAACGTCTTGGCTCCAACACGTTATCGCACAGGATCCGATGTACAGCTACGGTTTCCTGTGAAGGAAAGACCGGGGTTGAAATGGAGGCGTTGACCGCTGTATCCATCGGCTTGCTTACGGTTTGGGACATGCTCAAGGCCGTCGCGGGCAAGGAGATGGTGATGGGTGGCATTGTTGTATCCCATAAGAGTGGTGGTAAATCCGGAGATTTTACGCGTTGTAGATCTGGAGCTACTTAAACTCTTGTGACAATCTTTCTCATGAATTATGTTCCTTGGAGTTAGGGTACAAGCATATCGCATACGTAGGCCTGTAAAGATCGCCAGGAACTTGTGGTACAGTAGACTCCCTCTTAACCCCTACCCTTCGGGAGTGGCCAAAAGGTATGGGTTGTGGGAGAGTATGGGTTATCTGAGGTCGTACAGTGCTAGCCGAGCGATTGGGAACCAGAAAATGGTATGGGTTATGAGGGAATATGAGTTATACAGGGTATGGGTTAAGAGGGAGTCTATTGTACTAGTCGGCACGTATGGATATCGCCACAAATACAAATGACACATCTAGTGAATTCACCAATGTCCGCGATTTGTGCCGATGAATCCGAGTTCCAAGGCGTCCTCCACATCCTCGGGGCGTTCCTCCGGCTTTCCAGAAAGCCCGACGAATCCAACACGATGGTAGACACGACGCGCACTGTTTTCATGCCCGACGTACAAGACAACACTTTCTTTGCCGCAGTCCAGTAATCTGTCTCAAGTGTATTAAAAACGAGAATATAGGGCTAGACCAAGTGTACTTACCGGTGAGTTACACTGCGGACCAAATGCTCAGCGAAACCTCGACGCCTCCAATTTGAGCAAGTGTAGACTTTAGTGATCGCCGAGACCTTCATAGACGACCGCGTAATTGCACAGATAGCCGCGACTGCACCCGATACTTCGTACAACCAAATTTGACCTTTGGACACGAGTTCACGGGCCTCCACGCGAGCAAGCTCGATGGTCAGCGGGAAATATATCTATTTTATGAGCATAGACCGGACGTGCGACAGGACACATGGTGGGTCACATACCGAATCATCCGCGAAACCCTTGCCAAGCCGCGCAATTCCCTCTATATCTGAGATCACTCCACGTCGTATTATATGTCCAAACGGCAAATCGACCCTCGAGTTGGTAATTGTTTCTTTGGTGCAATAGGTGAAATATGCGGAATAGAATGGTTGGGGTTCTATCTGGAAGCCGGTAAGGCTTGTCCAGTGTTTGCTAAAAGCCTTCACGAGGGTGGTCATACCAAACACGGAGAAGACACGCGTCGGAGGAACACGTGACGCCAAGCGGTCTGCAAGTGCTGCGATGCGAGGCGCCAGCCATTGAGGTAAAGATAACATCTTGCGTTGCGTTGCCCAGAGGAAGACGGGTAAATCATGTTCCCCTGCCTGCTGACAAGCCAAAACTAGTTCCAGGTCTACCACGCCGTCCGCAGATGTTGACCAGATGGTTAGCCATAGCGATCTACCAACTTCGTCACCGGACGGTGCGTCGAGTGCTATTTCAGACTGCGTAACAAACTGGCAACCTGTCAATGCCGATTCCACATCAATTTTCTTGAGCGCATGAGCCAGGATAATATTGGCAGAGCGCTCATGCTTGCAAAGCGTGGGGTAACAGACAGAGAGAAAGGCCAGAGCAGAATGATGCTCGAGAACGCGAATTCTGGATGACGACTGGATTGTGAGGCCAGGCATACTGGGAAAAAGGTTAAACGGCTAAAAACTGCAAAGTAGAGAGAGGGTTAGCTTGTACATCTACTTTTATATCAATGGTCTAGTACCATTTGCTGTGAGTTCCTGTGGGAGTAAACATGGAAGCACCAGGTAGAAAGGATAATGGCAGAGGATGGCTACGGCAGGCCATGTCACTGCTTACTGCCTTGACAGAATATTCCAAGGAGTGGCCGCCACAGGACGACAAGTGCTGTGTGGCAGAGAAGGGTCAAGCACGAGCCGGAGGGAAGGCGGTTGTATAGGTAAAGGAGCGCCCCGGGTACGACAGGAAATCGGCTGGAGTGATTTCGAGCGGAGTAATTGGACTCAAACTTCTGTTCCGTATAGCTCAAGCCTTTAGGACACAGGATGGAATGGGCAGCACGGGAAGACTACAAAATGAACGAGGACAACTCCTTTGACGTCATCGTGTCCTGTCCGTCAACCAGGCGCCCTATTTCTTTTCCAGCCTCAATACACCATAAGTCGTTCTCGTGGAATGTTGAAGACAATGAGTGACCTACTTCGTCCAACTTGATGATAGTCGGAATAGCCCTAATTTTCCATGGTTCTTGACGAAAGACATTGTCGGGTGTCTTC
The DNA here is from genome assembly GCA_038088955.1 of Neotropicomus parvogracilis. Lineage (NCBI taxonomy): Eukaryota > Fungi > Basidiomycota > Agaricomycetes > Boletales > Boletaceae > Neotropicomus > Neotropicomus parvogracilis. The sequence goes on from JBBPJX010000028.1 coordinate 26,153, forward strand.
CATCTGTTCCCAGCCAATGAGACCGACCGAAGAGTTGTATATCAGACGCCAACACCTACTCTGATTTCTGCCCAACATAGACTAGAACAGCCGAGGGTCGTGGCTCAGGGCTGAATGTAGTTCTGATCAATTCTTCCACGGCACGACAATCCTGGGGATGTTCAATTTGGGGCTGTCATACAGTAATACCAACTCTCAACCCACAGGACACCACAGCAAGTTATTTCCCGGTTGCCTCGAGGAGAAAAAAATGAGGAACCGCTCCCCTTCATTGCACACTGATGCAGGGTCAGAGGGAAACTGGACTTCACGTAGGGGCATTGCGGGCAACAAAAGGTGGGGATGAAGACAGGGCTACGTAAGCTGGAGTATCTAAGGCTGATGATGTAGCTAATGCAATCTCTGGTACCATCTAAAATGAATTAGGATAACGAGGGCAAGCGTCAAGAAGGTCGATAAATGAGCTGGGAATCGCTCAGACACCTGTCAGACCTCACGTCAATCTGGTCGACGATGGGCGAGAGAGAGGAGGGCTAAAGTTCGCAGCACGGCGACCAAAATCGCCATGGACATCAAGCAAGATTTTCAAGGCATTACGAGCGCGGACCCTTGTCATGTCCTCTTGCCGCGCAGTAAGTGCAGTCTGTACTTGAGGTGGTTTGTCTTCCCACGGGTACTGCACGTGCAAAATAGCATTAGCATCACGAACTTCTCGCAATGCCCGCTACCTACCGGTAGGTACTGTGAAATCGATCCGTTCAGTCGCTGCAAGTGTCCAAAGGTGCGAGGTTCGCGTACCTTGTGCAGATACTCATATGCAAGCAGCGTGAAACCGAACTGAGGGCTACTTCGAAGAATGCGTGCGAGGCCACCCTTAAATAGAGCTCTGAAGCCCTCTTCTCGATCTAGGCATGTTCAATCACCAAATTCAATCAGTGGGCACCAATCTCACATATTTTCACGAATGCATCTGTTACGCCTTTATAATGAGACTGGCCTTTGCGAGCCTCTACTTGAAGGCGAGTCTTCACCACATCTACATCTCGGTCAGCGAAAATTTAAAGTAAAATGCTTCGAACCAACCTGCTGGGGTCGTCAAGTAGGCTGCAGGCATACCGCTGTAGAAATGCTCTCAGATTAAGATAATCGAGTCGCCACAATACAAGGACTCACGCAATGGCAGCTGAAACGAGCGTCTCAAAGAAATTGAGCTGCTTCCCGTTATACCCTTCTTGGAACACATCCTTTTTGAGATGTGAATAGGTAGGGAAGTAAACCGCCGAGAACGGAATATCGCGTAGCAAACAAGCGCTTGCCCCTCTGTATAAACCCAGAAGGCCCAATTGCCGAACAATATGTACAGCACCTTTTGGGGCAGCACCATCCAACTTGGCAGCCTCGCCTTGGATCTGCAATCGGATTTTTCTAACAATGATTTTGTGAACAGTCATCAAAGATGCAAATTTAGAGGACATACACAATTTCCAGGGGATTTGTGAAGACCTACTCGGGTTAGTAAAGTCACACAAAGCGGGACTGATACATACAACTTGGCAACCACCCGCAGTACCACCAGCAATCATCTCCCACCCCAGCTTTATTCGCCCGGTTTCAGGATCCATCGCCCTTCCACGTACGAGATCATTAACAGTCAGTTTGATAGCCTTTTCTGGAGCGACGCCCTGTTATTATATGAGCTGTGTTCCCCTATAACGAAGTGAGCGTTCGTACAATCAGTTGAGGGCCAAGGCCGCGGTAGAACCCGAGGAATCCTTCATTGCGAAGGATTTTCTGAGCACAATCTATGCTATTCTTGTACAGCATTTGGCCGACAACTGTGCTCCGTTGGTTCTGCATACTAGAATCCGATAGCAGTCAATCGAAAGCGATATCCAGACATCAGAAGAGTCATACCGAGTCTAGAAGAAACAGTTCCGAATCAACCCCCTCCACGGCGGAATTTCGAGGTGATACAAACCTTCACTGATGATAGATGCCTCAGTACATTCAATTTCACCTGTCTGGACGCCTAAGCTTACTCACCCATATCAATAGGATATACAATAGTTGCGCCGAATGCACCAGCAATTCCTACAACCTGTTTAGTAACATGCAATTATGATATCCATTGACACTGACCTCCTTGAACAAAATTGTATGAGGACTGCAAGAGTGCATTAAGAAAAGAAACATCAGCAGCTGCGGTTTTGCCCTCCGAATCGTCATGAGGAGCCCTCCAGCGAGGATCCAGCAACTGTGCGAAGTCGACCAATGCCAGTCTCTTATCACCGTTCCCCCTTCCAGCAAAGTGGAAGACGATGGATGCTTCCATGGGCGTGAAAAGCGAATAGCGTGACCTCGCAGCAGAGTGGTTAAGAAAGTCGGATTGATCTATCCGACCATCCTTAGCCTTCGCAGTCGCCTCACGTATGATACTGGAATAGTGCATCATATAAAATTCCGTCTTCCTTTAGGCGAACCCAGCACATACCGTTCGACCATATCCATTTCTGACATTCCGTTCCTCGGAATTAGGGTCATTTGCGAAGATGCATCGATGACACCTACCTCGAACGACATTGTGGAATGCTACCACTTCGGAATATGATATACGTCCTCCTGGAGTGAGTGTGCATAGTGTAGGCAGGCGTTCCACAACCGCATCCGACAATTTGTGTCCCGCAATCTCCTAATAACCATATACGTTTCCCATGGCACCATTGACAGTGGGTCCACGCACAAGAATGATTTGCTTGAACTGATCTGGCCTAATAAAACCGTCTTGGTCCATGTCTAGATGTTTAAAGGCTTGACGGAGGCGCTCTCCTTGGAGGCCTTTCATTAGCTGAGTGAATTCATTGTCTGCAAAGAGTCGCTGAGTGAGGTAAATGGGAGCCAAAATGCGTACCTACACCCTAGAACGTGTGTTCCGTTCTTCTTCCCGAGGTGCAACTTAACCCAATCACTGCGAGACGGGTGTAAACTGGAAAAGATTGCCAAAGGCGGTCGACTCACCTGTCAAAGTCAAAAGGGATCGAAGATGGGCCAACATTGGCTGTAAATACATTTTTAAACTCGTCAAAAGTGATCGTCCCAGAGTTGTCACTTTTTACCAATAAGTGCTGGATTCATATGCGCGTTGCAGGACTCACACGTCAAAGTATTGAAAAGCTATCCAATAATCGGCATCGGGACGCTTTAAAAGTGTTTCAAAGATTGTAAAGTCCTCCCATGAGACGAGGCCCCGCTTCGAGGCGTCGGCGACACGGAACAACATCGCGAACTGTGCACGGTCTATCTTAGTCAAGTCACCTCTGGGTGCAATGGCGTTGACAAAGTTTTCTGTATCAAGAAACCTAGTATTGCAACACAGTAAGCGTTCTGAGAGGGTACATTGACCATGTGACGCACTTTTCACCGTCGATTGCGACTTTTGCATTGACATCAAAGACCCGCCTCCATCGCTTGAGCTCGTTCTCGGGAATTGCTACAGCATTCCGAACAGTCTTGAGAGCAGACTTTGAGAGGGTATCTTGTGCTTCGCAGTGAACCGAGGGTAAAACAGAAGAGAGCGGAGACATAGTCTAGTCTGCGACTGAATAGAATTAGCAGTGCGGTGAGTTCTAGGGTATACGTCTATAGGTTGTGGGTAGTTGTGCGGTTCCGCTGGGGTGACCTGCGGCGGCTACCTGAATCTCTAGTAGTAGATCGGTAGAGTGGTGGTCTCGGTTTTAAGGTCGTCTGAGGACCCGGTGCGGAGATACATATATGGATTACCTAAGCATCAGCCAAATGGCAATGCTTTGATGATCTCGAAGTACTGTACTATTGGCGCAAAAACAGCGAGCGAATGGCCAGCCAATCATCGCGCAAGGGCTACTTCGCGAGGCAGCCGGAAGCTAATACAGTACATGTCCTTGTTTGGAGCGACCGATCGTACCTTGTGGAACGTGACTTCGTTCACCAACTCGGCTCCAACCTTAACCTCGGCCCTCTAACAAGAAACGAGGTCAGCCCACGTCCGACATGACCAGCATGCTCACACACCTGTCTGATGTCTGCCTCCGCCTTGGATGGGTCCAATTCACGAGTGAAGCAATAACAATGGACCATCGGCATGGTGGTATAAATGCTGTCCAATCGCCCCCCAGTCTCACCTCGCGAAGCTAAGATGCCTCGAAACGCGTCCAGAAATTCCAGCGCCGAGTCTGGCAAATTCATAACAAACTGCGTGATTTGTTTTCGTGACAACGGAATCGACGCATCGGACGGTCCTATCGTCGAAGAGTGGACATCATTCGATTCCCCTCGCTGCCGCCTCTGCCGCCTCTCTTGTATTCTGCTTAGTCTTGGGCCTCCGTGCGTAGGGAATGGATTCTCCAACACTTGGTCCACGACGCTTCGGATGAAATGGCGACCGTCCTCGCAGCTAGGCCGGACGAGATGCGAGACCTGGTGTGATCGATAGATCAGGTTCATTTCCAGTCAAGTGGGGGACATACAAGATTGGTACTGATGTTCTTCGTCAGCCAGTGCACGCTCTCCGGGTTCAAGTCATTTGCGAGGACTGCACAACCTTTCTTTGCAGCCGGGATGGCGAACGGCCCAACACCGGCAAACACGTCTGCAACAACATCTTCTGGTACAAACTGCTGTACTAGGCGATGGTGTTCAGTGTGTAGCCGAGAGTTCCAGTAAACTTTGGAGAAATCAAAGGTAAAACGACAATCTGACTCGTGCTGCCCAATAGCAAGACGTCAGAACCATCTGCAGTTTGACCGCAAAAACTCACATGTTCAACAACAAAATCTGGTTCTCCAGCAAGAACTTCCATATTGAAAAAGCGAAATTTGGTATCGATGTTGTCCAACTTGTTTACAACAGTCTTGATTCCGGGATTTTTCTGGATCGTTCATTAGTTTTCAGGATACGCCATATTGGTCGTGACTTGCGTCCAGAATGATTTGCCCTATTAGATGCTTGTAAGGTAAATACTCTTGGTTAAGGTTCATGTGCGCTGGTGACATTGGTTAATGTTTGCAGCTGGCGTACATAACACGCTTACCGATGTGCCCAGTGATGGAGAACCCTGTCGGCGAGCCATCACAGATATCCTTTGGGAGAATAGATTGTATGATATCATCTAGAAAATGGTCAGTCAAGAATACAGAGTGAACCGTTTCTACGTGCCTGCAGTCCAGTAGTTGTAGTCGAGATCAATCTTATGTTGCACTACGTCAATGCGTTGCTCCTGCAAGAACACACGAGCTTCTGGGGCCAGAGCAGCTAGATTACAGGAAGATGGATCGACGATGATTTTTATACTGGATTGCGTTCGCACCTTGTTCAGTGACTTTCAACAGAATGACCCTGTGGTCCTTGTCCCCAAAAGGATCCCAAATGACAGTCTTGATCTTTGGTAAATCTATGACATACCTTGAAAACGGAACGTTGCATGAGGACCACGCAGCTCACCATGGAAACACACACCTCCTCAAGAACTCGGACTTCAATATCTTCGTCGTCTTATTGGCTGGTACGCGAACACCGAGTACCTGTATCGATGTACGGAACGCATCGCGGTCCAGTGAATCCTTCATCCACCGGTGGATGGGCGGAGTCGTATCCAAGCTGCATTGCATTTGTCGTTTTGTTGAAAAGTGAATGGTTGACCTGAACCCGAAAGTCCTCAGAGTCTGAGCAGTGCCAAACATGGTGAACAACCAAATCTCGTGGCACAACTCTGTCACGGCTCCCTATGATACACGTCGAACCATTGCTACCACCACTCGACGTCCTCCGTCACGTCGTCGATGTGCACTGTCACCCTACCGACTCGGAAGTCACGACAGAGGCGATGGATAACCTCGCAATCACGATCTGTGCCATGTCTTCGCGACCAACCGACCAGTCTCTCGTACGAGATCTAGCTGATGCATATCCAGACAAGGTAGTTCCATGTTTCGGTCAGCAACTGCAAGCTGTCCTGCTTGCTTTCCTTGATCTTACGCGAAACTGGGTTGAACGACACTAGGCTACCATCCCTGGTTCGCCCATTGGATATCGATTTCGCCTGGCGCCACGAGAGAGGAGCACTACCGGCGACTTTTCTCACCTTCAGGGAAGCAGCAGGAGATGTTCGAGAGATTGCTTCCTCACCTCCCGAACCCGATTCCACTCGCAGACGTCCTCGCAGAGTTACGAAGAAATCTTACCTCCTTTCCACATGCCATGTTGGGAGAGGTGGGGCTCGACCGCGCTGCTCGGGTCCCTATCGAATATGCAGCTACGCCGCGGCAGCTGACTCAGTTTTTAGTCCCTCTCCAACACCAATTGGCCGTCCTCGAGCCACAAGTTGATCTCGCAGTTGAGTTGCGCAGAAATGTCAGCATTCATACTGTCAAGTCTCATCAAGCCACCTGGGATCTCCTTAGTCGTATGCATCAGAAGCATGGCTCCGAGTGGCAGCGCATCAGCATCGATCTTCATAGTTGTGGGCTCAGCGTAGAGACTTGGAAAGCCATAGAGGTGTGCATTGGCACCTTTAAAACAATACACCCCCTCATCGTACACAGAAACGCCACCCGAATGTATACATGTCTCTGTCGACTGTGATCAACGGGCGTTCTTCAAACCACCGCGCCCTCATCGAAGCATGCTCTCCCAGTCGTATCTTGGTTGAATCTGATTATCACATCGTCGAGCAGTGCGCCGAACGTACTTGGGAGATGGTACAGGTGGTTGCCCAAGTAAAGGGATGGGCCGTTGAGACGACATGGACAGAGGATTTGAGAGTGGAGGATTGGGGCGTTGTGAGGCGACTGAAGCGCAACTGGCGGGAATTCCAAAAGGGCAACCAAGTTAAGTAATTCGCCAACATCAAACACCCTGATGTATGTTAGTTGCGCAATGAATATATCTCCCCGTTAACTGGCACAAGAAGGGTTGAATTACTGCAAGGGGAGGCGGTTGTTTCACTATCGAGAAATGTAACTGAGAATTGATAGCAAGCATACGGCGATTACGACGCCAATGATAATAGCATCCCTTCTCCTGCGAGTCTTGATCATAGCCAATATATTGTTAATACCGGGCATCGTGCCTTCGAAATAGACGTCAATAGTGATAGCGGGCAGAGGGAAGGAAAGTCGTACCAATGACGCCAGCCATCCGGGTGTTGATGCCCGCCAATGAACTACTTTGATGAGAGAATTCGGCCCTTGTTTCGTACGCTTGCCTGTGGGAAGGTGAATACGGTATGCGGTGGTGGAACTGCGGTGGCGTACTCCAGGATATCGTCTGTCATTCGATGCGAGCTATCGATTCGGCTGCGTTCAGCCAACAAGGAATCGGCAGCCGATGATTTATACGCGCTACTGAGTGTTAAAGCACGGGGTTCGACAGCAGTAAAATTAAAACTACAAACTCAATATCATTTCGTACGCCAGTCAACAAGTTGGCTTGTTCGAGTGCATGCTGAATATTCGCCTGGAACGCTGCAAATCAGACCGAGGGTGGAAAGAAAGGATGCATTTACGGAGACCTTCGTTCGCTGAAATTCTCGTGCATAGTCCTGATAGACCTCGCGGTGCCTTTGTATGGCCCTAGCCACGGACTGGGATGGTATGAAGTCTGGATTCGTGGCGAGTGCATGGAGGGCATCGTTAGTTTCCATGAGCTTTGTCCGGGTAAGTCACAATGGTCGTTCAGGTTGGTCATTATTCACCTTCTCTAGTAGGTCTTCCACCTCGCTTTGTAAATCTCGCCACCGCTCGCGCGAACCTGAAGATTCGACATCGTCTTGGGTCCTGACTATGCCAGGCGCGAGCCGTGCATACGAGGTTAACTTGGAGTCAAAGAGAGACTCGAGCGTTCTGCATTGCCGGTGCAAGGAATCATACGTCGCCATGGTCAAGTGCTGACATCGGCGGATGCCGACCACGGCTACTAGTATACTTGCTCAATACAGCTTCGCATGCTAGACCTAAGGGAATACATTGCAGATTCGAACTAACGTCCAGTGATGACAAGGACGCATTATCGTCCTCCAAATGCACCCAAGCGCGCACTTGCAGGCTGAGAACTCGTCCCGCCTCTAATCTTGCCTAGCCAGCCTCTTTTCTTCAGTTGAGCATCCCCTTGTCCCAATCCCCCTCGCGGACTGTTGGTGACATCTGTGATAACTTCAGAGGGTGACACGCCCGTATTCGCTCGACGTCCTGGTGAGGATGATCCAGCGGGTTTTCGTGTAGAGGCACCGCGTACCGGCGTAAAGCCAGCTGGGTGTCCATGAGTTCGTCGCAAACGGGGCGTAGGCCCATTCCGGAGATATGCATCGGTGGAGTAATGACCCTCTGCAGGGACACTATCTCGTTCGTCATCATCAGGTGCAGGGCGCTTCTTCCCAGCGGATATCTCGCCCCCAGATGGTTCGGTTGTCCTATCTGGAGTACGTGACGGAGGTGGAGCAGCTACTGGTTGTATCCGCGGCTCAGGAGTCTTGGATCGCAATGTCAGCAAGGGGGCAGAACTTTCCCGGGCGTGTGAAGAGCTGTGGTAACCTTCTGCATACATCGCTGGAGGACCGGGAGTGTGTGAACAAGTGGAGGATGCTTTCTTCGGTGGGACAACATCGGGGACGAGTTCCCGAGGTTGATCTTTCATCAAGGAAAGCTTCGCCTGCAAGGCCTGTACTTTACGCGTCAAAGATTCAACCTTACTCGTTAATTTCTTGTTTGCTTTCAACGTCCTGCAGGTAGCCATGTCCTTCTAGAGAATTTGATAAGAAGAAATCGTAAACTCACTCGAGGATTCGATCGTCGTACTCTTCTATTTCCTGGCATTTTTCCCTTAGGAGGACATCCATCTCTCGGTTCTTTTCCTCCAAGTCAGCAAGGGCGGGACGTAGTTCAGGACCCGATTGGAGGAATACAATCTCGCGGCGGAGTGCTACGACGACCTTTTCGTGCTGAGTAGCTTGCAGACTGAGATTGAATTCAGCAGCTTTGCCAGCCCTCTCTGATTCAGCGAAGTTCAACTCTGATTGTTGCAGGCTTTCCTTCAACAGCATACAGGCATCTTCACTGCACATTCTATCAGTGGAGTTGATTGGTTGGTGCGTTCTAACTCACCTTTCCCTGACCTGACTTTCTAGGTACCGGGTCAAAGATGTTGATCGCTGGATTTCAGCCTGGAGGCCACTAATCTGCGATTGCAGCAGCTGTCGTTCTTCCTGTAGTGCGAGAGCCTCAACTTCTGCTTCTACCAATTTTTGACGCACGTCGGCAACTGTCTGATGGAGGTCCTTCTCTAGGTCATTTGCACGAGCCTGACTGATTTCGTAAGATTTCAGCTCTGCATGAAGGTTCTCTTGGGCACTAGTATGTGCCTCTGATAGATCCTGAAGCTGCTGACGCAGCTCTTCCACTTCGTGTTCGCGATCCTCAAGCTCAGTGGTAAGGGTATCGGCCTCGTTTCTGTACTTTGCTTCCAAGGTGGCCAGACTACACTGGTGGTCAGCTTCTAATGTCCGTATCTGCTCGTCGGTTTCAGTAAGCCGACACTCAAAGAATTCTTTAACGGCCATGAGGTCCTGGACGACATCGTCATGAAGTTTCTCCAGGTCAGCAAAGTTCTGCAGTGAGTTTTGCAGCTGCATCCTAACACTTTGATTTTCCACCCGAAGGTCAGCAATGTCTTCGGCTTGTCCTGCCTGGGCTTGCAACTCCGCGGTCATAGTCGCGATGCGCTCCAAAAGGTCCGCCTCGATTTCGGTATGACGGAGTTTTGTTCCTTCGAGCGGCTGCCTTGCCATCACCGGCTCCGGTTCTACGGCGTCTTGTTGGGTTAACTCGCAACTTTCCTTCCTCACGGTATCGATGAGAACGCCCTTTTGCTCCAGCTCCTGGTTGAGGGTAAGCAGCTGGGATTCCAAGGATGTGATATGCTGGTAGGATCCCTGCAGTCGTAGAACACAATCCTTGTATGCACGGTGAACGATGGCGAGAGAAATGATGGCTTGCTGCATTTCCGCATTTACCTGCGAATTTTCTAGCTGAGGTGGTCGTGGACGAGAGGTGGGGGTATTCGACTGTTTGCTAAGATGGCGATGATCACGACTCGGAGAGTCTATCTCGTGGACAAATCTGGCGTTTCCAGCCTCCAAGTTAACCAGACGTGCAGCAGTCTTCTGGTTCTCTGACGTCAGGTTCGCTACCGTCAAAGACATTACAGATAGCTCTGCCTTGTGGGTGTCCCTCGCCTGTTGCAACTGTTGTTGGGTTCGTTCTGCATCCACTTCAGCTGCTTCTAATCTCTCGATCGCTTTGTCTCTTGCCTCTCTCGCCTCGGCACAGTCTTCCACCATAGCCTCTTTTTGGGAAGCGAGAAGGTCAAGCTCCGCCGTCATTTCTACGATGCGTTCTTCATGAAGCTTTACATTAGCCTCCAATCGACGGATGTCGTGTTGATAGTCGCTAATCTGGTTGGTGGAGTCTACAATGCGCGTCTCGAGTCCTTTAACACGCTCCTTGAGTGCTCCAACAACCTCGGATGTAGACATTGCTGAGAGTTGCTGAGCATGGAGGGCACTGTAGCGATTTCGAGCTTCAGTCAGATTCTCCCGTAGACGATCAAGGTCATCCTGCAGGTCCGTGGTCCGGAGTGCGAGCGTGTTGCGCTCAGACTCGACAGCCTGGCAGTTCTTGTCGAGGGTAACAACGCGCTGCTCAGCTATAAGGAAGCTTCGATGAATTTCTTCCCTAGCAGCCTCAGCAGTTTTGGCACGTTCCGTTATAGTGGCAACCTGTCTTTCTGCATCGAACAATTGAAGTCGCAAGCGGCCACGTTCTTCGTCCGACTCGGAGAGCTCTTTAGCCGCCACCTCAAGCTTTTGAATAAAGCTATCACGCTCATGCGCGCTTGCGGCCAATAACTGTCTCTCGCTGTCGAGAATGGCGAGTGTATCATGTAACTGGGAGTTGGACGATGCAAGATCTGTAGAGGTCGCAGAAAGACGATTCTCAGAGAGATCTAGGCGGATTTGTAGATTGGATATAACCACAGTGAAAGCGGCCGCGCATGCAGTTAACTGCTCCATCCTCTGCTTGACGCGAGTGTCGGACTTGTCCATCGGGACGCGGTGTGCGCTGTCGTTCAACTGTCTTGTTAAGGATGCGATACGGGTTTGAAAACCCTCGGTCGTGATGCGATACTCAACCTCCGAAAACTCGAGCGCGCGCTGGAGTGCATCGCGCTCGCCGCGTATCCGGTCAATCGCCTGCAGCAAGGTTTCGACATGATCTGCTAGGGCAGACTCGTCGGGAAATAATGAGACTCCGTTTGGTCTTTGGGATGGGGAGGATGGATGTTCGTCAATCGACAGAGGCTCTTTACGGCGATGGGCATCGAGTTCGGCCAGGAGATGGCTACGGTATATCTCAATTAGAAATGCTAGGTGTGCAAGGAACCCATGACTTACGCATGCCTCGTCTCCATATCTTTGATTTGACACTCGCGGGTTATCAGTAATCTGTGACCCTCGTCTATCTCGCATCGAGAGCCTTCGTACTGCCGGACTAGTTCTTCCTTCTCCTGAAGTAACTGGTTCTGAAGTTTTTCACTGAGGTGTACCTTTTCGCACTCCGCCTTCAGTTGACTCTGCAGCTTTTGAATCCTAGTCTGACTTGTCCGGGCAGATTGAGTTTCAGCTACCAGCTTCTCCAAGGCCGTGATCTTGGCTGCGTCTTCGTCGATCCTCTTCAATAGCTCCTCTTCTCTCTCACCCGCGTTATCTGTCTCCCTCAACGTGCCTAGTTCTTCTTCCCTCTTCTCCAAGATCGACAAGAGCTCCGAAATGCGTTTCTGACCGGTTTTGTCGACCGAGATGCGCGCATTCTCTGCCTTGACTAAATCCTCCTGGACTTGAGCAAGCTTTTGCTGGAGTACCCGAAGACTCGTATCTTTGTTATGCAGTTGGGCTTTGGTATCGTTGAGCTCTTTTTCCAAAGTTGGGAGACGGAAATTCGAGACCGAGGAAGACCGAGGTCTTCCATTACGAGGGATATTTGAAACAACCTTTGCTTCGTGTGTCTGTACAATGCGCTCCAACTCGCGTACACGAGACTCGAGGGCACGCTTATCACGTTGGACGGATTGGTGTTCTGCGTTGGTCGCCTGGGAGTGTTGCGACACTGTGTCAAGGGTCGACTCTAGTTCCCTCTTCGCGCGCTCCTCTGCCTTGAACTTCGCTTGGGTGGATTGCAGAGCCAGCTCGGCGTTCCGAAGGGAAATGCGTTCTGTCTTTAGCTCAGAAGACCGAGCTGAAACCTCTTCCTCCAACCGGAGAGCTCGTTCGGCCTCTTTACTGAGCTATGAGGGAGTTAACATGGATATCGCACGGGCAACGGAGACACTTCCGACCTTGTAAACGGTTTCATTGATGGTTGCCTGTAACTCCCCGAGTTCCGCCTCGCGTCTTAAGAGTTGGGTGCGCAGGCCCGCATTCTCTGTGTCTGAGGTATATGGCTGGTTCAGCCTAGGCGCGAACAGCGATCGACGGTCCAGCTAACCTCGACTTGCAAGCCTGTCCTTGAGGGCTTGAGTTTCCTCTGAGATGTCATTCTTTCCGAGATCTGCGAGGGACATTGCTGGTGGCAAGCTTGCCCGACGCCAGGCGGACGTGGTAGTAGCGATGTAAGTAGTATTAAACTTGTGGACCCAAACAATGATATACACAGTCGACGCGTCTGATCACGTGGCCGTGTTCTTTCTGCCTCCCTTGACCAGAGACAACACTTCCGCTGCAACTCCCCAGGACGCTTGATACCCCCCCGCGCTGTGGGAGAACAGAGCTGCCGGTAAGTTCTTTCTTTTCGGTGAGACTAGCGAATCCGCACCCGAATCCATATGCATGCACTACTCGCATGCCCCCGCCCTCTATGCTTGTTGGATCCCAGGGTACAAGATTGTGCGTGCTGCGGAGAGGGAACTTGACGACCTCTGCTTCGACGCGTGCTCCTCCCTCCCTTGCGGGTCTCAGTCCTACTTGGTGCTTTAGGATCTTAGTGACCCCACTGTCCCTGAGCGAAGGTGCGATCTCAGCACAGCGCTGGAAGATGCGCTGAGCTGCATCCATGTGGAGAGAGGTGTCCCAGTCTCCAGGCTGGAACGTCCCACCCAAAAGGACGGTATCTGTGTGCGTTATGCCAGGACGTGGAATGATGTATGTTGCGTCCCCTCCCTGCGTTGAGTGATCGTCTTCTGATCCATCCGATGAGCTAAATGAGAGGCCGTGTTCGCAGACGTGCTCACCGCTCTCCGCAGCTAAAAACTCACGTATCTGGGGTGATTTGACCAGGATTGTCTGACCACGTATGGGATATAGCTTGGTATCTTCCACGCCGATGATGGATCTAGAGCCTGGACGCTATGGCGATCAACCCATTGACGTGAGCCTGAAGCTATGCTGCGCACCGAGAGAGGTGGCATTCACGAGAACGCCTTGAGGACCCACGAGTGGCCACAGCTCTTCCAAGCTTCGCACTTGGCGTCGCTCAAAGGAAACGCCGCGAGATAACAGCTCGGACTTTAACCAAGGAATGTATTCTTGTGGGTTTACTGATATGGTATAAAACCCAACTCCAAGCTTGTATGGCCCTGGGATCTCGGACTGGTGAAGCTGGCGAAACTAAACGGGTGTGGTTTGAATGCTCCCGAAGCGACAGATACGGCTTACCTCGCGAACCAGTCTGCTCCACCATAGTTCTGAAGGGTCTCTGGGTTGCCTTGCATAGATCCTTGAAGGTAGTTTCTTGTGGCGATCAGACCCGATCAGGCGAGTCAGGCATGGTCTACTGACCT
>JBBPJX010000029.1:0-39866 GCA_038088955.1 Neotropicomus parvogracilis
TATCTCAACTCCGGAGTGAGGTAGCTACCCGCAACCAAGCAAAGATTGCGTGGTGTGAAGTGAACTTGGTTTATTGGGGTCCGCTTTGTGGGGAAAGTGGCTAGCAGGTCAGAGCTGGAACCACGAGACCATCAATTTGATGACCGGCACAACGCATCCTGGCACGCACGTCTCATTGTTTTCATCCTCTTCGGTGCGGAGTCTAGAACTTTCATCCACCCCGTTTTCTCGCGGCTTAACCTGACCGCCGGCGCTTTTGATATCCCAGCATCGTACCGTCCAGTCTGCACTCCCGCTGACAAGCATCGACGACTCCGCGCTGAACGCCAAAGAGTACACGGATGCAGTATGGCCAGTCATTTTCTTGATTCGCTTTCCAGACCCCAAGTCCCAGATGTTGATGGCGAGGTCTTCCCCTGCGCTAGCGAGATACTTGCCATCTGGGCTGACCGCCAGTGTAGACAGCGTTCCTTGATGCCCAATAAATACACGCACACACGTGCCGCGTTGGACGTCCCACAGACGAGCTGTCCAGTCACTCGATCCAGTCGCCAGATACAACGAGTTGGGATGAAAGCGGACACACTGAACGGAAAGGTTAGCGAAAAAACAACAAGTGTCGCCAATCTACCCACATCAACATCACTCAAATGTCCTACGTACATCCTCAGACACGAGGTCCGGTCCGTGGACCATAGCCTAGCTGTCCGGTCTCGACTAGCAGTGGCAAAATAGATACCCATGGGGCTCCACTGCACATCCCAGATCGGCTGTTGGTGGCCTCGGTACGCTACGACATTTGTCATTGTGTCCAGCGACCAAAGTCTAGTTGTGGCATCCGCGGAGGAGGACAAGAGATATCTTGGAGGTACCGCGGAACCCCCAAGGGGATCAAACGAAAGAGAATAGACAGGTCCACTATGTCCGACCAATTTTCGAGTCGCAGGACTCTCTCTCTCTCGAAGTCCGGAGATACTGGCTATAGATGTAAAGTTCAAATTTGAGAACTCAGGCAAACTCCAAGCAACTCACAACTCTTCGACGGATCGTGCGATTTGTCGTTTCGCATCCCTCGAAGTTTTTCACCTTTGAGGCTCCATAAACGAATATAACTCTCCGAAAAACCAGCAGCCATCAGTGTAATGTCGGAGGAGAAAACACAACACGGAGCACTAGCATCAACCATCTTCGTCAAGTCGCAGGCATTAGGTCTGCAAGACTCACCCCTCACCCACGTCATGCAGCGTATATGCGCAGATACTTGGCAAAGCTCGAGCCCGAGTAGTTGCGCCTTGCGTGGAACCAAGGTCGACGGAGATGGGAGCCGAGAGATCGAGCCGTATACGCTTTCTTGCGTCACGCACTTTTTCTACTTCCCTTTGCACATCTATTGTCTTGAATGAGGGGGGGTGAGGGAGCATATCTCCTTCAGTTGGTGAAACGAGACCAGGAATGGCTGGTAGTCGAGAAAAATGTATGTCATATTGTGCGTTAGGATCTCGATCTAACATTGCTTGCTCTCGGAGGACGCGTTCCGTTTCTGCACGCAGATCTTCTGAGATTGGGAGGGGACCAAGCTTCAATTCCCCCTTCGAGGCATTGAACGTGTTCGGATTAGGGATGGCGGAGGTGCTCACGACCTGAGTACTTTTGGGAATAAGTGAAGAAAGTAGCCCAGTAGACTCCTCCCATGCGCTTGGAGACACAACGGTCGTGCTGGCGGAAGTCACTATGAAGATATGAGCACGAAAATCAAGAAGGAAGAGGGTATTTGGTCACCGTCGAACCGCAGATGATTATTCACCACGCGCATGACAGCCGCTCTCCCCCTCTTCCCCATTTCACCAGAGAAGCCTTCTCCTGCCCCGAGTCCCTCACCGCCCACGCCCTCCGTCAACCATCCTACAAGAAGACTGAAACCTGAACGGCTCATTCTGACTATATACTTTTCATTGAGAAAACGTTGCGCCAAGGGGTCGTTCTGAACATGTGAGGGTAAAAGCAGTGTAGAGAGGTGGTGAAGAGTCGAGTTGTGGTTCGGCGCGAGTACGGGAGTGAAAGTGGAGAAAAACCGTATCGCTGAAGAGTTTACACCAATGCTTGAGTGTCCGGTTCACTTGCAATAAACGATCCACCCACCGGCTTCTTTGAAGCCCTTTTGGATAAGGTCAAGGTAGAAGTGACAGAAGATTGGATACAATATCGGACGAAACTCGGGCTTGGAATGCATATTAGGGAGTGTGCGTAACAACAAACGAGGTGCATGCCTTGTACATGTCCAACGAGCCTTCGACCCATGCTTCGAGTTCTTTGAAGCCCTCCTGCTTGTCCGTGGGGTCTACGGAAAGTATGTCCTCCGCCCCAACACCACCCAGGCTGGCGATAAGGTTCTGGATGTTGGGAGGATTTCCCATAGTGGACAGCTCCTGAAGGACGTTGGCGTTGTCCTTCAAGACGTTCTCCCCTGGGCGGGAGGGTTTTTGCGCAAAAACTGACAGGGTCTTCACCAAATCACTGGAGGACACCGTCTTTTCGGTTTCGGCATCTTCTGTAGTCCCAGCGTCGAGGTTTTCGAGGAGGGCAGCTTCTGCGCCCTTGTAGCCTCGGGCACGGAGGTACTCTAGGACCAGGCGATCGACCGAATTGGAGTCTTGGGGACCAGTTGTAGGTGAGACGCCGCCCGATGAAGATGCCGCTGGTGTCGCAGCCGACATTGCTCGTCAGCTCGGTGGTGCGTGGGTGTTATTTGAGGTGCGTTCAGGTTGCTTAATCAAGGATCGATGTCGCTATTGGTTTCGAAAAATGGGCCTATGGTGGCCTCCGTCAAGAGACTTGGTCGTGCTCAGTCGGATAGAATCATTAGCCACACTGTTTACGCGTTGTTTGTCCCAGCCACCACTACCTCCTTATCGTTGTGCTCCAGCCTCCCGCTTTGACGCTTGAGCACGAGTGTACAGTACGGCCAGCGTACGTTTCCAAGAGGCAAGCTTGAAGAGGTAGCGTCCGCTGTTGCACCTCCGTCTCATTCATTGCACATCAGCGTCTTTCACTACCCCGAACCATGGTCAAGCTCAACAAGGGGCACAGTATCCATGGTACTCTTCAGAGTGCGGTTGTTGCAGCCATCAATGACCCCACATACGCATTCTCGTTACCCAAGCTCTCAGACTGGGAATCTATCGTCTCGTCGAGCGCGGACGAGAAACAACGATTGGAGTTCGTCGGTGACGCCGTCATGCACCTGTCTGTAGCGCTGTTCCTTTACCGCCTCTTCCCGAATGCTGCGCCTGGCTTCTACACCGTGAGATACGATCACAGAATTGTTGGGCCCACAGATTCTGATCCTCGTTTAGCATATACGTTCAGCTGTAAATACCAATGCAACATTCACTCACCTCATGGTCAAAGCCGGCGCGTATGAGCTTCCGTCGCAGTCTCGCAGCACAAAGGCTGCAGCAGACTCGTTCGAGGTAATCGTAGCGGCGCTCTATTTGGAAGGTGGCTTCGCGAAGGTCTGCGCGTGGGTTCAGGAGCAGTATGCTCCCTTGATCGCTGCCGCTCGGGAATCATATCGTAAATGGTTGATCTTGTTCGTCATCTTTGATCAGGGCATTTCATTGATCTACTTGGACAGTCTCACGACTTCAGACCGGAACGCTTCCTTTTTCTCGACCAAGCGTCACAGGGATCCGCTCAATCCCGCCAGTACCCCGTTACTCAAGAAAACCAGGTTGTCCAGCAGGCGTAGTTCCCCACGGAGTGCGCTAAGTAATCTACCCGTTAGTTTTTGCTGGTTCATCTCATCTGATTGTGATGGCCAGTGGCGCAGCGTGTTATTAATCGGATGAAATCCAAAGGCAAGGTCAAGCTGTCCTTGCCGACCAAGAAATCAAAACTTCCTCTCAAGATGCGACTTCACAGTTGTGAACTTCACACGCCTGAACCTCACGGGCCACCATCCCCGGTGCCGGTGATCGATCTTACCATGGACGACGAATTGGACGACGAGGAAGCGCAACCATCAAATGCAATGCAAGATTTCCAGCTACTCGCCCTACCTCAGCAGTACCTTCCCCCGGTACGTGATTTGGCTGCGTGATCCGCTGTTTGTCACCTGTTTCCAGTCGCATTCAGATGCAGCCCTATCATCCAATGAAAACTCGTACAAATGTACGGTCTTTCACTGGTTGTCAAAGCAAGGTTCCACAGCATCGGTGGCATTTTCGCGCTCATCTCTAGACTTACCTTCACCGCTCGCGCAGTCTCCCACCGCTATGCCACCTGGCCGTGCGACCTCCATTGTTCCGCAGACCACCTTTGAATTTATCAGGCGGTCAGATCTTCCCCCCCCACCTCAATCGGATAACATGCACATTTCCTCTGGTTCGTTTGGAAACCCGATTATCATCGAGGACAGCGAGTCTGAGGATTGAGTTCTCCCATGCAACTCTTGTTTCGATAATTCCACATATCCAGATTTGATAGTTCATTAACCACATGTCGATTATACAGGTGTGACCGTGTTCAAGCCCAACCAAAACATGGTGCTAAGCAAATGTCGCCGGGTGAGGATCAATCTTCGCTGTTGAATCAAAGATTCTGTAAGCAGTGGGTCGCCTAAAAATGTTCGACTCGAGTAATCGAACCAAAGAGCAACAAGATTGCACTACAATCAAACTTTGCGAATGTAAACTCGATGTTGTTGCTGTGGTGTTGCAGTGTCACCACCTCCTTGATGGCCATTGCCAGCACGACGGGTCCATCCGAGGTGGCACTCAAATTTTTTTTCAAGTAGGGTGTCGAACTAGAACTTACGCCGACTATGGTTTTGATGTGAGTAGTACTGCTAGGCAGGTACCGGCCGGTTTCGATTGCCTCCCAGATGCAACGGTAATTCAATCTGTTAGAGAAGGGACTGAAACAAATAGAGGGCGTAGAGATGGGAAATACCGATGCCGGCGCCGATAAGCCCTGCGACTTCATTATCAAAGACGTCGTCCACAAGGGCACCATAGAGGCCATGGATACGCACCTTCGGGAGAGAATGAGGGGGGAAGAGGGAACGAGCTTGACGTAGTCACGGTGGAATCCGCTGCCTTCGTATGCCGTGGCAGCCACGATGGTGGGATCGTACCAGGGTGTTCGCCAAGAGCACGCGTCCAGTCGCCGACCTGGCGGAAGTGCATGGAGACATAGGGGTCTCCGGGTGCAGAGGTGATGGTGAACTGAAGGTAGCTGAGCGTGATGAACCGGAAGGGGAAAGTGGTGTGCTCAGGATGCCAGTGACCGGCTGCGTAGTTAAAGCCCGGTTTCATGATGCGAAGCTCTATTGCACCGCTCGAGTGAACGAAGACGTTTGAAGGCGTGGTTGGGCTCATTGCGCGGTAAATGCGCTCTGCAAAGTAAATGACTGCTGGCCAGATTGTAAACCTCCAACTCTGGTAACCGATGGAGGAGAAAGGAAAGTATGAGGTGTACGACTGTCCGGAATGCCACGGAGTAGGCGACCTGGCGGTAGAGCCAGATGTGCGCGTTTTGGGGAAGGAGGCGGGGTGACTTTGGACGGTGGAGGGTAATGAGGCTGCGCAACACGGGGACGAGAGCGAGAGCTGCGTCGAAGGCAAGGACGAGGGCGGTGCGTCAGGAAGACCAAACGGACCATCTGAGACGGTTAAGTGCGGCGAGTTTCCAGTTGGTCCGCTGTAGAACGGGTCAGTAGGTGAATGGGGGGGTACGAGGAAGACGTGATGGAGGGCCTGCAGACGCCATTCGAGCGCGAAGGGGGCGAGCCGGGCGCCGTGGAAGATGGAGAGCAAGAGACGCGCCATGGCACAGCATTCACACCTTCCTTGTTTCTGCGACGCGACTGACCTTGACCATGACCGTCGTCGACCTCGTCGTCCTCAACGCCGCAGCTCGTGTCCTCCACGACCACTTCCTCAAGGACGTGCAGTCCATACCAGACATCGGTGACCTCCTTCCGCGTCCGTATCCTCCTCTTTCCCCACACCCGCACCCCCTCACGAACCCCCCAGCCGCAGGTCCTCCCTCCTCCGCTTCGTACAGCGTCTTCCCCGACGACTACCGCGTCCCTTTCCAGAAGCGTAGACTCGTAGGCATCCCAGATGCGCTTTTTCAGTACTACAACAGTCCGTCCCTTCTCCCCTCTCCCTTCCTCGCTAATCTCGCCGGCAGCCACCAGCGTCACGTCCCACATGGGCCTCCTCCCCGAGATAGATCGTGTCTGGATATCCATCGACCACAAACTCTTTCTCTGGGACTACGTGCACGGGTCCGTCTCTCCACACTTTCCTCTGCACCCCCTCACCTCCCCGCAGCCAAGACATCAGCTCTTTCGTGGACCAACCAGATGTCATCACCCACGTCGCCGTCGTTACTCCAAAGCCCAACGTGTTTGTTGACGAAATATCTTCAGTCATGGTCTTGTGCACCCCCGTCTCCGTCCTCCTCATCGGCCTCTCAATCTCTTCTCCCCCCCAATCAGTCCGCAAGGACATCAGGATGTATGCTACTGATATGTCCGTCCCAACTGACGTCGAAATGGTCTCTGTCGTCGCAACCCCTCAGGGTCGTATCTTCATGGCTGGCTCCCAGGACGGTTGTCTCTACGAGCTGCATTACCAACAGTCAGAGTCCTGGTTTGGAAAGAGAGTTCAACTCATCAACCACTCTGTCGGCACAGTTCAGAGCCTCTTCCCCCGCTTCTCTTCCCCGAAACCAGACGGTCGGTACTCTCTTGATATCCTTTCCCTCTCACCCTCATCTTTTCTCTAGACCGCATCGTCTCCGTCGTCTCCGACCACAAACGCAATTGCTTGTACACCCTTTCCGCTAAGAACGTCATCTCTCTTTATCATCTCCCCTCGGAAAAAGCGGTTCAACACATACAAACCCTTGCAAACCTATACAAGTCTGCCCAGGAAAAAGCACCCGCATCCCCGGCAATACACCCGTCCAACTTTCAAGTCATCGCGTTACATGTCGTCGACCCTGCCGAATCTCACGTCGGCGTGCAGCTCATAGCTATCACTATCAACGGCGTCCGTCTCTATTTCTCTCCTGCTTCCCCCAGCTTTTCATATACCTCAAATACGAATCCACCCGGTGCTCCACGCCCTCTCCAACTCACACACGTACGCCTTCCCCCCCAAAATCTCTTCCACCCCGATGAGTTGGCCCGCCTACCAAACCGTGTCCCATCAACTAATTACACCATTGCTCGTGTTGCTCCGCCAACTTCGCCCTCTCGCCCGTTCATCGTTTCTGGCTTGGAAAACTCCTGCTATCAGGACGGTCTCACTATTTCGGCCCAGCCGGGTGATACCGATGGCACCGACTTTTTACTCTGTATGTCCCCTGACCTGACCTGCATTGGCACCCTTGGCCAGGTTTCCGCATCCGCTCAGCAGTACGCTCCAACGTCCCAGCCAACCACATACGCACACACTTCGTATGCAACGAGCGGGAACCAACGCCCACCACTTACGGAGTATGCTACCCTGTTGGCAATTCCGGGACGAACATGGGCAATGGCCAGTGTTCCGCGACTAATGTCGAAACCCATAGCTGCGCCATCCCCCGCTGTCACCAACGAATTGGCGTTGCAGTTCTCGGAACCACCTCGACAGTTTATGATCCTTACCAACGTTGGCCTCACGTTTCTCGTAAAGCGGAGAGCATTGGATTACCTACGAGCCGTCATCGAGGAGGCACAGTCTGAAGGTGCCGTTCAGCCAATCATCGAGTTTAGAGACAAGCAAGTCTACATTCATCGATACTGACAGTGCCATACTAACACCCAGCGCTGCAGCTTTGGAAGGGACCAAACTTGTGCCATGCTTCTCGGACTCGCCTGTGGGAACACGTTTATGGACACTAATGATCACTCGATGCCTGGTACACTCTGCACTGTGAGTTCTGATGTCGCAAACATTGCAAAGCAGGCGTTTTATGACTTTGGCGAACGTCCAATCTGGACTGAAAGGGTGACATACGGCACCAGTATGTCTTTCTCTCTTTCCTCCCAGGCACATGATCAGCTCTCACTATAGGCGAGAGCTCTGGGAGTGCCATATTCAGCGGTCGCAGAGAAGGGTTTGCTCTGTACTTCGCACGCCTTGTCCGGCCGCTTTGGAAGGATAAGGTAACCAAAACTGGGTAAGTATTCCGATTCTTCCTCCTTCGCTGTTGCCGATTCGTGTTTGTTGTTCAGCGCTTTCGGTCTTCAAGAGTTGAATGTGAATGACAACTTACTCGTTATCGTTCAAAAGAACTTGTTTGCCCTCAAAGAGTTCTTGGACAAGAATCCTCACCTTTTCCACTCTACACCTGGTGATCTTGCTACCTCACGCAATACGGGGGGTCATGAACAAGAAGCATGGAAGGTTCGCCGCGATCTCTCCATTTTAGTTGTGATGATCTGACGTTCCTTCCAGGCCGAACAAAGTTCGGTGACCCAACTTCAAGCGCTTCTCACGAGAACAATAGAAGCTATATCTTTCGTGCTCTTGCTGAGTGACTATCGATTAGGCGAACTGATCGCCCAGTGAGTACCTTCATTCTTTCGAATGTCGTATACCCGGCTTGACGTTGCGTGAGGTGTGACGTTGAGACTCAGAAACTTGTGATTGCAATGACTTATGAGGAGCTAATCACCACACAAAGTGGAATAAATGCATCGCGTGCGTTGGTCAACGTTGTGATCGACCAACAAATTGGTCAGCAGATCAGCGTACGTTCGGCTGTCTGTCCATCGAGCTATGTTGACAGTGCTGTGATCAGGTGGACACTATCAGCGAAGTTTTACAGCAACGATGCGGCTCTTTTTGCAGTACTGATGACGTTATGTTGTACAAGGCATGTAAATTTCCTCCAGGCTAATGCACCCACTGACCGTCCTTGTCTAGGCCCGAGAGAACGTCCGCAAGGCCATCGAATCACGAAACCCTACAGACCGACAAAACTGGTTAGGCGAGTCACTGAGGTAATGTCTCTTCCCCTACGCCCATTGCCTCCTTGTTCAAGTATCCAACCAATTAGACTATTTACTAAAGGGGCACGGATATTAGAATTCGAAAAGATCCGTGAGGTTTGTGATGAATACCGAGAGTTGAGTTATGCCAAAGGTCTGTGAATGTACGCGTACGACATTCCCCTTGCCAACTTATCCACTACCAGGTGCTATTGAGCTCCCTCTGAGTTGCGCAAGAGCAGTTGATCTCGACAATGTCGGACTCGAGTATTGGCTGTCGGGGTGCCCATCCAACGACGACCGTGCAAACCTGTTCAGAAAGCGTACTGAGTGTTACCAGCTCGTATTACGATCTCTCGACTCGTTCGAGGAAAAAGCCTCGCGCGCTCAGACGCCGACAGAAGACCTTGATACGATCCGAAACCATGCATATACGCTCGCATTTTCCAGTGATGACGAGATGTTCCATTCAACGCTGTATGACTGGTTGATTGACAGAGGACTTGCTGATGAACTATTGGCTGTATGTGCGCTCCACTCTCCTCGAACCGCTGAACACCGACAGGCGTAAAGTTGCGACCCCGATACCTCGAGGCCCATCTTCGGCGAGAACCTGTAACACTTTCAAAATACCAGCTGTTGTGGCAGTTTTACGTCAAAGATGGACAGCCGCTGCGTGCCGCCGAGGTGCTCGCTGTTTTGGCAGAATCCACAGAGTACGTCACAAGAACCTTGCCGACAGAACCCTGTTGACACAGATTGTCCTCAGGATTGACTCGGACTTGAGCGCAAGGATTGAATATTTCACCCTTGCCGTTGGAAACGCCAAGTCTCATCCAGTCACCGCAAATGGCAGGCATGAGACTGCCATCGCATTCCTCACGGACCTTGAGGAAAAGCTTGATGTAGCACAGGTGCAGCTTGAAGTGTATAACACACTTCTTCCTCATGCAAGCAACCCTAGCGACGAAGGCCTCAGGATCAGGCAACTAAACAAGAAGTTATTCACCATGTCTGAGGTGTGTCATCCAAAAATTTTCCGGTTTACGCTCGTCTGACCGCAATTTATTAAGCTTTACCAATGTTATGCAGAACCCTTCGATCTGCCAGTCATGAAACTTCTCATTCTCCACGTGTCAGAACACCGAGATGAGCACATTGTTCGTCCCATTTGGGACAGGGTATTCGAAGATGGTAGGAAATTCCCGTTCAATGAACTCGCACGGCTAATGCTCTATCTCAGCTCTGGAGAAAGACGCAGATGTGCAGACGCACGCGGATCACATTATAGCCAGTGTTGTCCCGCTGGGAAAGCGGTTCTACCCTTCCGAAAGTGCATTTCCGCTGCGTAAGTCAACCATCCTCACTTCGAGTGGAACTCGACCTACAAGTTTTTTCTCTAGGATATATCGCAACGCTGCTTGTCTCTTTCTCGTTGCGCAACATGGCGCAACTTCCGAAAGGTTGGGTCCCTCGAATTTTGATTCAATGTGGCGTGCCACATGCAGAGATATGGGATGTCTTGCATGACATGTACGAGTCACATGTAGGTCCCTGTGATCCTCTTGCTTAGTGAGTGTCTGAGGAAATTGTTTCCTAGGTTCCACCCTTCAATCATCAAGCTAGTGTTCAGGCGATATCCACAGACATCGCCATCTTACTCAATGACTGGCTAGAGGAGGTTAAGCGACCGCAATCATCGACAGCACGCGCGGAGCTACCTGCGGGACGGATAGACGTGGCCGTCGGCCAGTATCTTGCCGAGCTGGACTCTAGCAACGCCGAGACGAGGGTCGTTTACGAAGGCATTAAGCGCCAATTGCGGCGAAATTGGTGAACTCGTGAATGTACTTAATCTGTTCACTGGCTGTCTACATGTATTCGATTTCGAAGTGCAAGAAAATGGAGGGATCTCAGTTGACTTCGAGAATTGAATCCTCGGCCCATGTTAAAAACCGTTCGGCCCATTTTCGAGTATATCCGTACACCTTGTACAAGGCTCTGCAAGTAACATGAGCCATCTTGCTAAGGAGGCAACCTCTTCACCGACCTTGCAGCTCCAATAACAATAAATGCGGTGATCACTGCGGCAGCCAAATCCCTGTCGTTTCCTCTTCTGGACCTGTTCCCTCTCCACCGGGCAACCCACTGCAGCGGACCCATGAAGGGCAGAGTTAGGACCATGTGGATGAGTGATCCTACCCCCACCATGGGTAGGCCCAACAAAAACCTGCGGACGAAACGGCCAAGTAAACCAGGCTCGGGAAAACGAGTTGGAATAGGTGATTTGAGCGACTGGGGGACCTCGAGCTCTACCGGCAGGATGTCCTGGTCACGGAGGATCCGAATAGCGGCCCGAATCAAGTCCTGCGCGACGTCGATTGGGGAGACAAAAAAGTATGTCGTCCCGAACATGGACTGCTCTTCAATAGAGGCGAGGAAATAACTTGTGACATATGACGAAAACATGACCAGAAGGATGAAGAAAAGAGACGACAAGAAGGCGACGACGACTGTGAGTCGATGTGAGCGAGAAGTTGAACGACGGACGGAGCAATGGCACCTGCCTGGGTTTGTCCCCAAACCATACGCCTTGGTCCGGGCGAAGCGGTAATGGAAGTGACATTGAGGGCAACGCCAAAATGCGTTGTTAGAGCGAGATGATAACCTCCATTTCTGCAGACATTTGACGTGGACGTACTTTTGTGCGCGCGATTAGCAATGCAGCCGCCCCGCAGCGTGTCTGGGCGCGCTTACGCTGATGGTACCTGCACAGAGACATGGTTTGAACAGTCTTCCCAATGACGGGTCGGACTCGTTTCCATCGTAGCAGATTCGACAGAGTTTGTCGTGCTGGCCAGCACCGGGAGTGCTTTGGGAGGATTGAGCTTTCTCTTGTTGTTCGTTGGACATGTCCACGCGTGAGAGAGTGTACAAATGCTCGTCGGTTTGCGACCAGCCGATCGAACTGATATCTCGTCCTAGCAGCACGAGTCCTTTGAAAGAGGATCCAATTCCCGGCTATCGACCTCAGGGAACGAGGCGACGTCGGGTTTTTCGCTCAGCTACATAACTCGACTTGCGCCCATCCCATCCACTTGCACCCGTAACACGCGCCGGGTGAACGTCCAGTTCGGACTCTGTTGGCGTCGCACTGCACTAATGTGATCTCGTCCGCTGTGCTCGTCAAATTTCAGCGTGGCTTCCAACGATCTGTTTTACGTTCGGTTTCTTGATCACATTCAATTTTTATTTTATTTTACTAGGTGACATTGCAAAGCCTGTGTCCCTCGCGTCTCGTTTTGCGATCTTGGCCTCATTTCCCCCACTATCTTCAGCACTCGAGGTAAACAAAACGCATTTATCCATCCCTTCTCGTCATAGCCTGCTGACTAGTGATCCGACTCAGGGATCGCCCCGTTCCTCCACAGCATATTCGTGGCGCACTCTTTGAGAACGAAACTGTATCTGGATGCACACTTCACGTTCACGGAGAAAGCCCCAAGCCGAGCCCATTAGGCGGAAAATCGCGATTGGAATAAATGTTCGTACTGCGCCTGAACACCGACCGAACAAGAAATTCTTCCATTGCGCTCGCAATCTGTTTTCGTCGTGTATACCACATGCACATCCCACCGCAGCCTAGATGTACCTTGGCGAGATGTGGGGTACAGATCCAGACCGGTGCGCCGTCGGAGTAGCACATAACTCATGTTCGTCCCCGTCGCCCCTTTCGTGCAACTGAGATAAACGAGCGCTGACGCTCATCCAGATCACGACCCTGCCCGGTGCTTGCGTCCAATCCCGTGGCCTTGAACCAGGCCTTCCGGATCAACGGCAAGATGACTTGCCGTCTATTGTCACAGCTAAAGTTGTGCACCAAAAGGGTGTCGCAAAAGGTACTGGCCGGGTATTCATTATCCTGGTCTTTTAGGGGAGAAAATCGCGACTTATAGTCGGTTACCATGTCGAACCCTTGAGAGCGGCGTAAATACAACTTTTGGTAAGTTGTAATTTTAAGAGGCCCTGTAGAACCATTTCGGGTGGTGGAACGCCAGCATCCCCGACAGCCAAATCGAATATCCCGGGGACACCCTGGAAGACGCTTATTTTGCATGACACGCGATATAAACAGCATGGGCTGGACAGATCCAAATTGCTCCTCACGGACATGATCAAGATCACCGTTGACGATGAATGTCTCAGTCCACAAAAATGTAGGTCAGAATGCCGCCGTTGACAACCACAAAATATACACGCTATTGCTACCAGTGCAACCGAGACAGGGTTTGATGTTGCAAGGAAGCCAGGGCATCTAGAGGTCGCAGATACTCCTCGGTTCCATGCGGTAGCCAACACTAGCAGGCCCCGGCAAGTTCCGAACGTCTGGCTCTTCCAAAGTTGTTGACCTGAACTTCCTCCAGACTTTTTTGTGTCAGTGAGATTTATTACGCTCAGAAGCATCGACGTCGTGATGGTTACAGTGATGGAGTCGTCAACAGACACCCTCGATTTTCTTCGTTTCCTTGCTGTAAGCTCCCGTAGCCCGGCAAGGCTAGGAGCCGAACGCGATCTATAGGCTTTCGATAACCGGTGTCACTCCCCAAACGTTCGCCCTAGGTTGGGAGAGCAATTTTTTTACAAACCCTAACAAGGCAGAGGCTTTCCTATTGAAAGTACGACGCATCAAAATGTTTCGAGATCTCTAAAAGTCATGAAGGACTCGAGGCAAGTCCCCCCCTGGAGGATTATTATGGAAGCCATCCGACCACACGACTCGGTGGGTGAAAGTGGCAAAAGGTTGGCGCTTCGACAGGCTCTGAGTCAGATCTCTTGATGGTTCTGTAAGTTTATATCTCTCTTCTCCCGCCGGGTCGACGGTTCGTATGGAGTTTCAGGGACTTTGTTGACATCACTTTTGTATATAGTGGTGGATTGGCGGCCATCAGGTTGACACATTCTACCTTGGTTTAGCTCTTTGCCGTCCCCGTCCATGGGCAGGTCGGGCTGTACCAGGTCCGATCGTGCGCTTGTTACGTGTTGGCCTACCAAACGGATGTTGCACTGTCCAGACTAATCAACGGTGCGTTCTCCTTGAAATTTAGAACCAAGGATCACTGGAGCTTATCGGCTTCATCTATCTGGGAAGGACCTTTTGCCCGTCAAACCTGCTCGAAGCGTATTCGCCGCGCATATATCAACTTGGTACGCAGAGTGGACCACCGCCGTCCATTAAATTTTTTTTCGAGATGGAGGCCAAACACCCTACCCCTAGTAATGACCAAATCGTTGCGCTGTCCTGCAGCAACGTAGGAGTGGGACCAGGAGGGACCACTGCTATGCTCGCGTACGTGTCTCCGTCCTTCCGCCTCCCGCGCGTCAGATCGCTCACTTCATTTCAAGTCGCGCGTCGATTGTCGACTTTAGGGGTGACGTGATACTAGACACCTTTGTCGCCCCGACCATGGAGGTTAGCGACTACCGGACGACTACGACCGGGATTGAAGCCCACCACCTGTCAGCCTGTGAGCAGAACTCGCCCCTTGACTTATACGGGAAATTTTGATGTCTGTTCTCCACTAACGCAGCCGATACACCTTCATTTGATCGGGTTCAGCGGCACGTTGCGGACCTCATCAAGGGTAAAGTAATTGTCGGACACAGCCTATGGCATGACCTTTCGGGTAGTGTGCACGCACTCTTCGTTATTCTGGCGGCCAAGCTCATTACATGGTCACTGGGAATAGTATTGGGGATCCCACATCCCGCCGTCACCACACGCGACGTCGCGTTGTATCAACCATTCAGAAACGCTCTACGTTCCCCAAATCAAGTGATTGGCCTGCAAACACTTATGTGGCACCTCATGTGTCGTCGTTGTCAAGATGGTCACATACATCCCGTACGTCCGTTCGTAATCCTGTTGAGCTAGAACTGTTACAGTGTGCTCGATACGATCACGGAATTACTCAACAGCCTCGCATTTTTTTAGGTTGAGAATGCACGAGCAGCCCTTGATTTATACCGTACGGTTGCAACGGAATGGGAGTCGGCGATCTCGTTGGGCAACTGGCCGTCTTGCCTTCCTCCAAGCACCTTCTCGAGGTGCTACCTGTGATTCACACCTAGGACATTCTTTTGGTCTTCTTGGCCCCCGCATTTCTTTCGTCAGCCGTGTCCCGTTGCGCAGCATTTCTAAACGACTTGCGTTATAATGTACTCGTAGTGCTCCGCCCCTGTAGCTATCGGTAATGCGAACATCAATCGAGTATAAGTTTCTTCTAAATGCACCGTCAGACGGACGATCGTTGAAAACTCAGTATTCTCCGGTCAAATTCAAACCCGACTAGACTGGCTTGCTAACGAGAACGACGTGAAACTGCTACCCACTACGCAGTCTATGGCCCTGACCTGAGCGCCAACTGCCGTCGATACTTGTCTTCTATCAAGTTCCATCTCCGGTTCTCAGCCCCCCGCCGACTGAATATCGCCCGCCATGGCTTTCTTCTTGAAGTATCAACCGTCCGAGACAAGGTATCGAAAACGCGACAACGCCGCTCCAGCTTTAGCATGGCTTCAACAATATCAAGGCGACCTTCTTTGAGCGCAAGATTTGCGACGCGCCGTCGGACCAGCCTGGACTGAACTCGTGGACCCCACCTCTTCTCAAAAAGGCGCAAGCACTGCATGGCAAGAGTACCACTGCGGCGGCAACCACGCAATGGACCGAGAAGGAGAAACAAGGTCGAGGACGATGGAACCAAATCCGGACGAGCGTGTAGGAATTTCCAAAGGATACGACGCTGTGCAAAATGCTGTTTGAGATCTTGCTTTCGGTGTCGAGCAGCCGTGGAAAGATGGAAGTTGACGAGGTCGAGTACTCTGCGCCGATCGCACCGTCTCAGCCGCGAAGGAAGGGAGTGCAAGTACGAGAGGGCGGTAGAGAGTGCCAAGCTTCTCTGCCCTACCTGGTACATTGTCCGGGTGATGACGAGAACGGTCCTGGGTAGGATGTGAACCTGGTCGGAAGAAGTAAGCAGTGGGGAAACTTGCATGAGGGCTCGGTAACGCGACAGCTGGATGGCGTCTGGACGTTGGCATGGGCGGGGCACAAGTCGTTTTCGAAGGACATCGTTCCCAACACCAGCGTTCGCGGGGGGTTGCCTCCCTCCAAGAGGGAGAGCCGGTGGAGTGGTGGAATCTGCATGCGCGTTCTCGGCAATAACCCAATGTCGCAGGGCCCCACGCTTCTGCGAGCCAAAGAGTTCGAGCCACAAAGGGAGCGGGATGGTGTTGTTGGTGGCCAGGTTCTTCTCCCGTGTGATCTCCAAGACATGTTTCCAAGCGTCGTTCCATTTTCCGATGCTTACGAACCACCTGACGTGCAACTTCCAAGTCTCCATGTTTGGGGGGATGGACTCTGCCCGCATGGCGCTGAACAGGCGTCGTACTGACGCGAATGAGGCGCTACGGAGGGCAAGACCTATGAGGAGATTGAACGATCTGGTGGAGTGGAACACTCTGGGGGAGTGGAAATGATAGTCGATGGCCTTGGAGACGGAGGACGAGGAACTGGAGGTGATGGCGAGGAGGTTGCGGTAGAGACTTTGGGGGGAGGTGGGGACTGCGTCTGGTCGAGCAGGAGCTAGGCGAGGGAGCTTCGCAGCGAGTCGGCGGGCGAGCATGAAAAAGACGGTGTAGAGTAACGAAACAAACATCAAAGCCTAGTCTAGTCCTCCATCGCGTGCACAACGTTCCGCCCCACCAACCATCCCACCTTGCCCACCCATCGATCCCTCACGTCCCTCATCACAACCCATCCCTCGGGACCCCTCGCCTCCGCAAATTCGTCCAAAGTCTTTTCCCAACTCCGCACCGTCTCACCACCAAACATGCCCCCTTCTTGATTCACAATCACGTCTAATCGGTCCACCCACGCCTCCCATTCCTTCGTCAGCCGTGGAAGTAAAAGCGGCGCCAGCGATGCTTGCGTCAGAGGGGGCTGACAAGTCACCTGGGTCGTCAGAGCGGAAAGAAATATAAACGTTTCCGACGGGTGTGTCTTGTCTCTGTGCTGCGATTGTGTGACAGCCGAGTGTCCTCGCAACCACGAATCAGTCTGGGGTTGAGCCTCCCCCTGCGAACAGGACACGTAGGAAAAATATGGCACATAGGACATGCTTGCCGACACGAATTCGTGAATGTGCGGTCGCAATCGTGAGAGGATGTACGACTCTCGCATCCCACTGCCGTCATTTGCCCCGCCGTGCCTTTGGTCGTCGTCCATGTTTGATCCGAATCCAGTCCGTTGAGGGTTGGATCCAAACCCAAACCCAAACCCAAGTGAAGTCGTGGCAGACGTCGAGGTGAAAGACGGCGTGTTCGAATATGGATAAGCATCTCGCAGTTTTCGCGCAGATTGCTCTAATGCCTGTATGGCCGTGTCCAACGTTGGTCGGGGTATAAGGGGTAATATCAGTGATTTGAGTGACGGTTGCGTGTTTATCAAAGAATTCAAAAGAGGCAAAAGAGCTTGCGGTGGAAGACTCGCTATCCGATCGCCTCGTCAGAGAATCGACGTAGTACCCGGATGGAAAACTGCGCACCCAACAAGACACCGACGTCAACGTCGCTATCTGCCTCTAGATTTCTACTCGTCCTTGAAGATGGTTGATCCTTGGATCCATCATCTTGCGAGCTGACCTTTGCACGCTTCGGAGCGGCTCTCTTCGGGCGTTCTGGGGTGGGGCTTCGGTCCATAGGAACGTCCCTCCCGACATGGCGACTGGATTCGGCATCATCCTCTGACTCGATGCGACGTTTCTGGGCGCGATTGGAAGTGGGTGGTAGATTAAGATGTGAGGTGAGTTGTTGAAAGGCGGACGGTTGTGTGTGACCAGGGGTGTAGACTGGTTGCTTGCCTGTCCCTGTGGTCGAGTTTCCGGGAAGTCCAAAGCCGAAACCAAAGCGAGAAGTAGACAGGTGAGTTGGTTCGTGAATAAAATTGAGCGGTGGATGGACGACGTTCGCCATGGTGGAGGGACGGTGGCAAGCCAGATGCCTTGAGGTTCGTACAGTGACCGACCACCTCCAGCCTGCCCTGAGTACATGTCACGTGTTCAAATAAAATTGCCTCTCCTTCCCTTTGCCAGCTTTTCGTCCCGTCCTCGAGGTGAGTCTCTTCAAGCTTGTGCGTCGTCGCGATGACGAACATTTCGAATCGCTACTTCGAAGCCTTTGTCGGCTTGTGAGACCTTGTCATATACCCAAATTTCCGAGCTTTCTTCCAACCGTGCGTGTCTCACGAAACTGACGCCTTACTCTCTCTAGCTCCCTTTGTTTACATCGTGAGTACCTCCCCCCTGTCGTCTAACATGATGCAACATATAGAAGTCAAGCCCTGACCTTGTCTAAAGGACGAGTGTTGATGAGCCTCCATGCTAATACTGATCTCGCCCGCAGTTCCATCTGGCGTATGCTAACGTTGTCCGCAGATTCAGCAATACCTGATTATCGGAAGCTACTATGGTACTCATGTTGTCGTGTATTCCACGTAGTCTCTTTAATGTCATTGGGTATTCGTCCAGAGAGCGTTCGCCAACCACATCAGACCAGCCCATGCCATGATCTTCCCCTTCACGTCGAGCCTTCCGGACCACGATTTGAAGAAAGCACGGTTTTGACGAGCGCTTGTTCCTTCTGCCAATCGGTCCACCCATCGTTGTGCACGCCGTGATGTTTCGCCCTCGATGTGCAAATTGTCTGCGTCCTGTATCCCCAAACGTACAACTTCCGGGTGAGGGTCAACAATACCAGACACCACAGTTGGCACGTCGCGGGTCGTAGGCAGCGTCTTCTTTTCGTCGCCGCACAGCCAATTGGTGATCTCCCCGGTCGCCCATGCTACTTGGTGAGACATGTAGACGAAGACAACCGTCGACAGAACGAAATTGAGACTGCGCCATTTTGTCCCAGGGATGAGCACAAGAATGCCCTTGGTGTCCGCCGCCAGCCACAGGTGGTATTGAATGATAAATGTCTCGAGCGAACACCGGCCAATAAATGCAAATATGCGAGACGAACACGATCGCAAGAGAGGAGTAGCATTGCGGAGGATGACGAAGGCGAGGATGGGGAGGAATGAGATATATGGGTGCCATGCGTTGTATGTGAACTTGCTCCTTTGCGAAAGTTCGAAACCCATGTACCACACCATGACTATCACGGACAGTCCAATGGATGCGCGTACGAGCATGGGCCAGACGGAGCGCTCAGTAAGATGATTATCTCGAATCTTGATGGAAGCGAGCGCGGCGAACATGCCAAAGTACACGATGTATTGATCGAGCGATACTCGGAATGTCCATTCGCGTGCGGACCAATGGATGAAGAAAATGCGCTCCAGGATTTCGAAAAGTCCATCCAGCAGCCAACCTTGGTTTATGAATGTCGCGAATGCACTCATCGACAAGAATATCTTGGTAACGAGGAATGGTGTGTACTCGTTGAGTTGTGGTCCGATCCCCAGCGTCAGATAAATGATCAGGAACCACATGGAGACTAGGGGTGCAAAATAATATGAGAGATAATTCGTGTTCATGGTGTACGCAAGCGTAAGCGTCAGGAGATTTAGCCTCACTAATGTCTACGCAAGTCAGAAGTAAGCACGGAGTTCGGCGCAAAAATTTAGGCGTACTCGAAAAACGCGAAGGTAACCAAAGTCCGCTTTCTTTAGATAGAACGTTGTGTGACCGTAACCAGTCATGAAAAGATATGCCGCAACAAGGACCCGGATGGGGTTATAGATGCCAGATGTCTTGGAAGCACCCAGATAATGATATATTAGAATTGCAACTATAATGATCCTATCAAGACAATGTTGGAGGAAGAATAATACAACATACTCTGCATCCACCCCTTCCATTCGTCAGTCTGATCGCGGTTGAGAAATCCAAGGTCTTTGTCAGCTCTTCGAACTGTCGCCAGACCTGCCGCAAGCGAAGCCAGACACAAGAAACCGTATGACCATGGGTTAAACTGCTTCTGCTCTTTGAGCCACAATCCCGTCCGATCTGCAAGATAAATCATGCTTATGGAAGCACCGAAGATCATCCCTGGAAGATATATGTTGTTCAATGTTTTGGTATCTGCAATGATGTGAAGTCGCATAAGCACGTGCCCGAGAGAGCGCTACTCACAAGATCGATACAAGGAAGCGCAAGCATGCAGCAACAGACCAGCAAGCACAACCGATTGCACCGGTCCTGGCCAAGGGTACATTCGGCAACAAGTCTTATCCATCGGAAACACTTTGGGCCATTCATTATTACATCGAAGGTTTAGCAAGATATTCGCCTGAGCCTTGACGATGGCCTCGGTAAAGTGTAGGCCGTCGTGTGTTTGCGAGTCATCCAGCATTTTGTTGAACACCGATGGAACCGATATTCGTTCCGAGGATGCAGGTTCCAAGAATTGCAACCAAGAAGTGTTGGTTGATGGCTTAATGCGGTGGTACAGGTCGGAATTCATCGCATCTATATCGGATGAATGCATAGTATTGAGTCGTTCGGGTGACAGCTTTGAAGAGACGATCTCCTCTATCGGAAGAAAGACCACTTCGTCTGCTGGTTTGTCGCGAGCACCGTTTATCGCTTCGACGTGTGCTTCTACGTTGGCCTCCCATGCTGAGAGTCCACCTGAAGTGTCAGCGTACCTGAGATACCAGAGCCCTGAACCAAGAACAAGCAAGGCGGGCCGTTCGGACGGCTCGTCGATCGAATGGGCCATTGGCGGATTTATCAGCGCAAGGGTGAGCGTTGTGTTTAGGAATGGGTCCCAAACGAAGTCGAGTTTCGTTGATCCAGAAACGAAGAAATGGTCAGAATGTTTTGCGCCATCATCTGGAGGCTCTTTGGGGAGCGCTGGGTCAATTGTGTGTATAAACTGGAAATAGAGTGCTCGTGTTACTGAGTCACCGGCGAAGACAACCCGGCGAGACGAAAGACAACGAGGGATATCTTTAGGTTGGTATGAATAGAGCATGCATCCTGTAATGCTAACTTAATTTCGTGGAGTTAGACACCTGAAAAGACTTGCCCTCTGGCTGCCAATTACGAAAAACGTCGTCCAACCATCTTCCTGTCGACAATAATGCGTTGCAACGCATTGGATCGTATTGGTCTGAGTAGGCCAGGATCGGTGAATGCAAAAAACACGCCAACGACGCTAAACGACGCACCAAAAAGGACGAAACGAAGGAACCCAGCTATAAGTGCACATGCCATGGCTGTCAGTATAAGGTGATGGTGCCATGATGGGTCAAGGGAGACCATCGTTTTTGAAGTCATTGGGCCCTTGAGTGGCGAAAGAGATGGTGAAAGAGATGCGAGGGTTTGTTTGAACACAACTGGCACGAATTACGACGCGATGAGAAAACTATAATCAAGTCACTAAGGCTCCGATTATAGCACAAGTTCCCTACTTCGAGGACTAAGGGGACGAAATTCCGTCACCAAGTACCAGCTCGAGAACGGTATCAAGTCATTGATAACAAAGGAGTGTCTTGTGTTTAAAAATTTATCGTTGTCCGAGTCCATGATTAACTCTACTATATCGTGCAGAGTGTATCCATTCGCTCGCCTCATACCGTACAACGGTCCCAGCGTAACTAAATGCTTGACCCACTGGTCTTGGTGGTGAAACCTATTCCCCAAGTTAGAACGCGAAAAGCACCATGATGCTATTTCTTACCGGTCCCCTTACAATAGTCATTCGAAGCAGTGGGGAAACAAGACAAGTATCGACAACCGGAGCACGCTGTACATCGTTAAAGCCCCGAGTTGACGATTCATTGCCCAGACACATACCGGCGTACGGATCAGAGGTGTAAAAGTTTCGGATAAGTACCACGAAGAGTACAATGGCCAGTGGTATGGCAGCAAGGCGAAATGCCCACATGACGCTCTTGTGTCGCCTCGAGGGACTAACGACAGGATACAATGTGGTGCCAACGAGGAGGCCCATACAGAGTCCTCCAAGATGAGCTAATGAAGAGTTAACATTAACATACCGGTGAATGACTTGAGTGTGGCGCACGAACCGAAATTATCAACGTCTTTATTTGTACGGGTTAACTGAGGGCTCAACTGGGACGATAATACATGCTTACATGGGACATAACCGAGGGCGATACCAAATAAGAGCTCCACAGTCATCCAAGCCAGCTAGGTGTATTCTATCAAACCTTTCTAAGCAACTAGTCGTCAATTTGACGTACCTTGCGACCGGGACGGTAGTGATATTTCCAGTGAGCAAACAAGTCAACCCAGGTCACAGCGACGGTCCCGAATATCGCCCCACTAGCACCAACGGACGGCGCACCGACGAGAGAGAAGTTGCCACCCAAAACATTACTGTAAGGTTCTCAGTGCATTCTGGAGCGTGTGAACTCTTGGACTGACATACCCGAAGATTCCAGCAGCAAAATAAGTGATCGTAAAACCCACGGAACCCATTTCTCGTTCAATCTAATAGAAGTTCAACAATATCAATTAAATGGGGCATAATGGTCACCTGTGCCGAGATTGTCAGCTGTGCAAGCATATTCAACAGGATGTGGATAAAGCCCGCATGTAAAAATATGGCAGTGATGAACCTGTAATACCCGGTTACAGTTACAGTCCTTCTCAAAACCGCGGGGGTCGCCTACCGGAACCACTGGTTTGGAACACCCCCTCGAAACCCACCAAAGCCACATACTTCTTCAATAGTGCACAAGATATCTGGCGGGTTTGCCGTGTCATTGAGGCCTTAAATGGAAAACAATCAGTTTGCGAACCCCGAACCAGTCATACTTCGCACATGGCATCAAAGTAGATGACGATAGATTCTGTACACTCTTCATGCATGGAGGAAAGCGGGCACCAAGGTTAATAAGCGCGCTTCCAGAGGGTCCCAGCATGGGGTTGACGACGGGCTGGAACGGAGTAAGCACATTTCATAAAACAGGAAAGCCTAGCTAGCCTTGAAAGACACGGGGGTCCCCTGTGCCCGACTATTCACTACAAGTTCGTTGATAAAAACACCGACCATGGCGATCGTAAGCGCGTATACTGAAAGCTTTAAGTAAAGACACATTCCGTTCAAGAATCGACATACCAACGAAAGGGTGCTTCTGTCGTCCGATTCCTCTTTTCTTATCCTCGATTCGCTGCTCTACAGGGTACTTTCCGGTTTGTAGGAAGGCTCCGAAAGGAGTGTTCTTTTCCGAGAAGGAATTTGGGTCATCTCGAGAAGGCTCCGCGTACTCTGCACAACGTGAGCTTGGCCGCGTAAACGCCACAGCAATTAAATGCACACCCAAGTCCTGGTAACCTGACGACCGACCCATGTCTGCCGCGTTGTGGGCCAATGGCGTGTCCGACTTTCCGACGACGGACAGAGGGCGGGGTGATGAAGACCAGTCGTCGTCGCAGTACGGCGCACTCGTCATGATGTCGCTGGAATTGTGAAGGGTGGTGTTATTCAGGAAGGGTGTAGGAAGACGGTCGGGCATCTCCAACAGGGATGGTTCGGTGTTGTGCTGACGATAGTCAGCCGCCAAGGACTCCGCCTCCGTTGGTCTTGCAAACGCATCTATTGTAATCGGGTCTTTTGCTGGAACACCGCTGGCGTATGTGACGAAAGTCTTGGTGTCATCTTGGTTGAGGTTGGCTACACTGAACGGCTCGTCGTATGCCCCATCGCCGAAAGGATCGTTATAACCTGGAGTTGGTCTGTATGGTGTCGGTCGTGCCATTGCTACCAGAGACAAGATGGACGAAGGTGGACAGGACAAGGTATTTACAGGGTTGCGCTGAACTACCGCAGTCGCTTGGTCACCGCCGCAACTGTCGCGTTGTGGCACCGAGCCAAATATCTCATGAAGCTCATATCAACTTTAGCTGACTGTCAGAAGGCCCTTCGCTCTCGCTCCATCGTTCCAAGAGGGTGTTGCTCGGCTGACGGAAGGGGTCCAGAACCTTCCTTACGATTTCCATCCCCGCAATCGGGAGCCCGGTACGGTCAAGCATCCCGAGCTGAACAAGTACGCTGGCTTGGTCCCAGTACCTCCAATAATGGTTGAATCAGGGACAATGGGCGACAGGTGATAGTGCTTACAAATGCCTGCACGACGAAATTCAGCATCGATTACTACCGAAGGGCGATGAAGGCTTACTCGAAGAACAGCTTGTCGCCCCGGAATGCAACAATACCGACCATGGCGATCTCTAGTGGCTTGCCCGTAGGCGGGATTCCAGGTAAGAGGCTGTACGGTTGTCGAGAGTAAATCAACACATTTCAAATGAGCACGCACTAATCGATCTCCTGCAAACCTGGGATGTAACAAGGGGACCCGGCAATAAATTTCAAGGCCTACCGACGTGTGCGAACACTTGAAAATCATTTCATCTACAATCCGGTCGGAGCCAACTTTTGAACTAGTCAGCGCACGCGTCCGGCTCAAGATAATCCGAGATCTCACTAGTTCTGGAAACTGTCACAAGTTCGAAGTCTGTGGGAGTGACCTACGCTTCCGGTCAACGAGTGTCAGTTACATGAGCCTTTACGCTACCGTTGTGAAGTGATACTGTGGAACGTGTTTGAGTCGCGTGATCCTGGATGAATCGTACTGACCTTGTAAAACCTCGCAAGATCATCGTGCCCGACGCCACCGGTCATCGTAGGAACATGGTTCACATATGGCGTCTCCACCTAACAGGAAGGTGAATGTCGAATACGACCAGAACGAACAGCGTCCGACCATTGTGGCCATGACCTCTGAAACGTGAAACGAAGCTTAGAGGGATGATGCGACAAGATATCTTAACCTACTCGATGCGTCTCTTTCCACAAACTCGTAATAAGTATGCATATTCCATAGCTTCTCGAAGTTGAAATGGGGACCCAGGCATCGCTTAAGTATCTCCAAAGTACGGGTCAAGGAAAGATTATTAGCGGATCGAGTGTATGAATCCACAATGCGCAGCTTGCTGATTGCAATCTGGGCCGGAGAGCCTGCAGAGAAAGGGAAAGGGGGGGAATGCGAAGCGAGTGGATATGTGTACACATTTATCGGATGGTGTTCACGCGTCGGTAGTGCATAGCCTAGATTAGCTGGATCTTCCAAAGGTAATACAGATGCATGAAAGTTCTCCTGCGATGACGCTAGATGAAACATGACACTGCTAAATTATCAGTGCCTGTCTGCGGGTGGGGCATTATGAAAGATGCTGACGGTATAAAGCATGATCTCGGGTCTTTGATCAAGAAGCCAGGTGAAATATCCTCCGCGCTTGGGCAAAAGTGCACGCAAACCCTGAGATCAGTCACAAAGACGGAAATCCACGAAAGAATCTTGTCAGCGTCTTGAGTGGCGAGTGCATAAGTCATGAGGCCCCATTCTGGTGCTCTACTGCCATTGTCAGTCATCGTCAATCCAGCATCGTTCAAAGCATCTGCGAAGGAACTGGCTTGCGGCAAAGGATACGTCAAGTGAACGACGTTGTAGCCTTCTTGAGAGAACTGCATGTTGCGACAGTGTAAATCAATCGGACTGGCAAGGAGATATTACTGCAGACCTGTTCGCACCACCCAACTTGGTCATCTGGGAGTAACGCCAAGAGTGTTGGGGGTTTCGCGACGGAAACTACAGCATTCTTGTACAAGTGGATCCACGGCGAAGTAGTGACGAACATTAATGATGTGGAGGTGATGTGATGAGCAGTGATCGATTCAGTAACTTGTGGCAGCTCACGACTGCCAAACGACATCGTAGCGCTAGTAGTAATGGCAACGTCCCCTCAATTGGATCCAGCAAACAAGTACATTGTTTACTTATAGTGGGTGCGGAAGGGTAATAGATCAACAGGTCCATGTTCGCCATCTCCTGTGACCGATGGAGGGGTGCATGATATATAAGGATGGAGTGGAAGAACCCAACGCCAATGCAAGAGGTTACGAGCCTGGTGATGCGAGTGGTGTGAACTGGTCACCAAGCAAACTTGTGCGATGTTTGCTCCTAGTGGACGGTTTCCGAGTGAGAGGGACTGAATGTGGGGATGGTTGAACAACGACGGTAGAATCAATTTGAGGGTCGTCGGTATCGCTGATGGGTGAAAGGAGGGGTAAATCCTCGTCATTTTCTAGAGGCGAAGATTCCATGTATATGGGCCTCGCCCATTTCGATGGCTTGAAACTGTCGAGCCACCGTAAAGTGTCGACGCTGACTTCACGAACTCGATGACCGCGACACTTCCACCCCATGGACCTTGCTGTACCGGTGCGGCTGGAAATTCGTGGCTCGGGCTGGTGATTTGATGTACGTTTAGTGAAATCTATAATATATCGTTTGACTGGTGCGGCAGATAGCGCGTGAGGATCAGATGGGAGGAATAAGGGTAGCATATAACGTGAGTCGAGGAGCTCTCCAAGCACCTGGGGTGCCTTTGCGGACTCCCATGACGACTGATCGAAGGTTCTGTCGAATAGGAGGTCAACACTGTGCTGTATTGTAGAGGTATCCGTTGTTGATATGCTGGAGGTTTTCGTACTTGCAGATTGGTCAGTAATGGAACTTTCGTCGATATCTCGCTCCCGTTCTCGCTCTCGTTCGTTGATCTGACAGCGAGCTCAATACTAGCTGACACTAATAGTGCCATATACCTCACCTCCTTTCGCAGCGCCGCGACACCGATTTTGACTCTGTGACGTTCCCAGTCCTTTTGCAGTTGAGTTAGATATTGTATACACTCCTCGGTCATACGACTCTCATTAACTTCATATTTGTAGTCGCGCACAGCCCGTCGCATCTGTGATGCAACCGAAATTGCTGATGAGTACAGATGAACGAACAACATGGTCAAGGCTACCTGTAGTGGGTTGATGCTCTTCATGGCCTGGACCGTGGCAACCAAATCAGAGAAGTCGCTGATTGACGACAGACGCTGCAATACAGCAGGACTGTCAGTAAACAGGTCAGTACATAATCAAGAAGCTACCTGGAGCCACATTAGGAGATCTCTAACGGGTGAGAAATGTGACGCTATTCCTCGTGGAAGACCCATATCATCTATCCATTCTTCAAGCACAGACAGGTTCAGGCCAACTTGAATCGCTCGGGACCTGCCGCAATCAGAATGTATCAGAATGTGATACCAAGACTCGTACCTGCATAGATACTTCTTTCTGGTCAACACACGATTGAAAATTTCGCCTATCTCACATATGAGCCGAAATCTATGACCGAAAGTAGCTGACTCACTGGAGGTCCAATACATGACCTGGGACCAAAATTGAATAATCAATACAGGATTAATATCCGACAGGGTCAGCAGAGTATGAAGAGCAGTGAGGAAGGACACCAGCTCTCGTAAGCCCTTTGAGGGGGAAACACCGCTAAAAACTGCGTTATTCGGTGTCCGAACTCGGGACAGAGTCTGCCGTAAAGACGAGATAGCCTTCGGTGTGGTTGGGGCAGTGGAAATCAAATTAATTGAAGGAGACGGCGGACGAGTCGGTAAAAAAGGAGGAGAGGAGGGTATACCGTTGCGCTGGGGAACACCGGAAGACTGGGTGCTGCTGGTCTTCTTCTTGGTGCTAAACGGTCTCAAGAATGACCATTCAGATTCAAATTGAACACTGTCAAGTTCGGTCGAGAGTGAACCATTCTCTAACAACGCTGCATCCAGTAAGTGGTCTATCTTGCGCTCTGCAAAGCGGATAATAAAGACTGGTGATACTCAATAACGGGGAATGATGCACTCAAGAAACCACTCACCGAAAACAGAGTTGATAACTTGCTCCAGGAGTTCGAATGACCCAAGCATTTCGCAGGCATCGTTGATAGAATTGTCACATTGCATTAAATGGAGCCAAACGGTCACGTTATATAACCAAAAGATCAGGCAGGTCACGTCTTCGGAACGGCTCTGGATGTACTTCAGCAAGCAAGACGGCAAATTAAGAAAAGTCTTACGAAGAATCTTTCCTCTATGACATCCGTGGCACCAAGAATTAAGTCCTCCAACCAGGTCACATCACAGGTTAAGCACGCAAAGCGCGCCATAAGATAGAGAACATTGGCAGGTTGTGCATTCCGGGTAGATACCTGAGCACTGGTGATGACAGCATTGAAAATGCTGTCTAGGTCCTGGGGAGACCAGGCAAGCATCGAGGTGAAGTCCAAAGGAGGGGTCTGTGTGTATGCATTAACAAAGCATTTAGGTGGAAGACGTTACCTACGTAAGAGTCCTCATCGAGATCATCATCTTCCGAGTCAGAAATTGTTGACGAAATTTCGACACCAGGTTCTCCCCACCATTGAGTAGGTATGTCCAAGAATTTTGAAACGATATTATGCAGGTCTTTCTGGCGATTCCTGTGTTTCAGTTGTTCGTCGAGGGCCCGCCGTCTCTGCTCCATCCTACCGCCAGTCCAACCTTCACCCCTCATGGACTCTTCCAGCAGTAAAGCGATGTCCTCACGACCAGGAAGGAGTGTGTGGGCGGTGACGATATCGAGTGGTGTCAGTTGTCTCCTTGTCACTGAGAAAGGTGAGCAACCGTGGGTCATTAGGTACGATACCAGGCTTGGTGGCGCTAATATGGCAGCATGATGAAGAGCTGTCCATCCGGCTAATGCGTACTTGAGCAATTGTGCGTGTTCCACGAGTGAACACCGCTCACCATTGTCAGCGTTCGAGACATCAGCACCCTGAGCAATGAGAAGGCGAACGCATTCTTCACGTTCAACTTCTCTGTCCGATTCCGATCCAAACCCTTGTATGGTTAGGCTAATCAACCCGAGCCCATCTTCATCGCGCGTGCTGAGGTCCACATACGGCCGAGATTGGCGATCCGCAAGGATGTACTGCAGGAGGGCGAGGTCGCCGAACAAACAGGCGCGTGACAGACAATGACAGACTAGGATGGTCTTCTGAGAGGGGTCGAGACCAGAGTGTGGGGACAACAAGTGTGCGATTTGAGCTGGGCTAGGATACAGAGGATGCAGGTCTGGTTCTGGCGTCAGGTCCATGACGGCCAGTGTGTCCATCACCGGCACCGTTCGGGTGGAACAGGTGTATTGCGGATAGGCGAACCAGACAACTTGAATGAGCGATTGAGGTCAGTTTAGTTAGTAGGTCCGCTGTGCTGAGGCTTTAGTTCGGACGGTGAGAACCGTGCACTTTGTCGCGAACCGTGTTTGTTGTATAATTAGGGCTCGGACGGTCCGGGCTGAATGAGATTGTGTACTGTAGCTTGGTGGGTACCGGCAACGAAACAGCTAGAAGATCTTGAGCTGCCTCACACACGATGTCCACAAACAAACGTGCAACATTGGCTGAAGACGATTCAAGTGACGACCGCCAAATATCGGGCTCCTCTGATGGCGAAGAAGCCAGTCATCTTGACCAGGAGAGCTCGCAGCACACAGATGACTCGGACAAGATATCTGCCGATGTCGGACAACGAATGAAATCAAAGAAAACTCTGAAGCGCAAGAGGCGGGCTACGGAGCCTTCACAATTCGGCGAGACGTTACAATCCCTCCTCAGCACGCATGCACCCTCAGGACTTCCCCTCTCCCTCCAGCCTTCTGCAGCGCACCAAAAGAACGGGGCCAAGCTAGAGGTAGAGGCGAGGAAATTAATCCACACAGAACGCAAAGACAGGGAGGAAAGGGGCAGAATCAGAGACGTGATCGGAGGTTGGGGCGGTGAAAGCGAGCGGTCCTTGCGAAAAGTTGCACAAAGAGGGGGTAGGCTGGCAACAGGTGTTTTAATGTCTCGCTCACCCCTTTTCATACGTCCAGTCGTCAAGCTCTTCAATACTATCCAACAGTCGCAGCTAGCAGCTGCAACGGCCTCGGAAGAAGCCAAAGCCTCCCGTGGTACAGGAAAACCTTCACTACCTACTCCATCACTTGGCAGGGGGGACAAGAAAAAGAAGAATAGTACCAAAAACAATATTTCT
The DNA here is from genome assembly GCA_038088955.1 of Neotropicomus parvogracilis. Classification (NCBI taxonomy): domain Eukaryota; kingdom Fungi; phylum Basidiomycota; class Agaricomycetes; order Boletales; family Boletaceae; genus Neotropicomus; species Neotropicomus parvogracilis. The sequence continues at coordinate 30,004 of JBBPJX010000029.1, forward strand.
AGGAGGGAAAAATGCAGTGCGTGCAGACTTGCGGTCAACAACGAGCATCGATCGATATTTGTACCAGGTGCGGCCGACAAGGATATCTTTTTCGACATGATTCGATCTGGTGGGATCGTTTCAAAAGTGTAGCGGGGGGGTGTCTGTTCATCTGTTTGCATTGTTCGTGTTTGTAGCGCTCCGAAAGAAGTAGCTCTCGTCCCATGAACCCTGCCCTAAATTCAGATGGACTCGAACTTCTTTGCGCCCCAACGTCGATCGTACTCATGGTTCGTATTTTCTTCGTTTCCACGGCACTGGGATACCTATGCACGCCATGTAGCCTCCGAAGACATCGATACGCAAGGATGAGTGGGAACGCCGCCTTCACGAGGTGCAGGTTACAAAACAGTGAGTGCACTCCCCCATGTTTGACTTTGGCGACACGACGAGAACGTCATCATTGGGAATCTCTCTGAGCTCCAAGATGAATTTTAGAAAACTGCATGTATTATCTGATCTACGGTTTACTGTCAGTCTGTTTATTGGAGGCTGATTTGAGCTTTGCTCTAGTGATCTGAACCGTCTTATAATGGATTATCTCGTAATAGAGGGATACAAGTCTGCAGCTCAAGAATTCAGTGATGAGGCAGGCATAACTCCCCACGTGGACTTTGACTCTATCGAGAGCAGGATGGTAATCCGCGAGGCACTCCAACGCGGCGATGTCGAGGAGGCAATCACTCGCGTGAACGATTTGAACCCCGAGGTAAGTCTCTTATCTATTCCAGAGCCGAGTTAGGACGGGAAAGGATTAAAACATGTCGTGCACCACTCTCAGACTTGATCAAAGTCGGTGATGAGACTTGCCATAAACTTCAGTCTTCAATATGATTACGTCTCTACATCTCTTTGCATCCACTGGTGAAGCATACTGAATCCATTCGTGATCTAGATACTGGATACGAATCCTTCGCTGTATTTTCACCTTCAGCAGCAAAAGCTCATTGAACACATACGCCACGGTCGCATCGCAGAGGCGCTGCAGTTTGCCCAAGACGAGTTAGCGCCGCGGGGAGAGGAGAGTCCGGAATTCCTTGCAGAGCTGGAGCGGACGATGGCACTACTGGCGTTTGATTCGTCGTCGTCTGCACCGTCTGCGATTACGGACTTGCTGTCTCCTGCGCAACGGATGAAGACTGCGGGAGAAGTGAACGCCGCGATTCTGGACAGCTTCAGCCAAGGGAAGGAAGTGAAGCTAGTGCAGCTTCTGAAGGTTCTCTGCTGGGGAGAGAACATGTTGAGCGAGCGCGCCGAGTTTCCAAAGGTAACACGCTGCGGGCTCCCCATGGCATGAGAGACACGCTGAGGTTCCTGGACAGGTGGATCTGCACGAGGGGATACCGTCTGGTGATGGTGGGATGGGATGGAAGCCGACCGGAATGGTTGAGTAATATGTAGTCATCACGTGAATTCGTGTGAATAACTGCCCGCCATCTTTGGAAGTTACATTGCCATGTTTGATTAGTCAGCCACGCCGTCTGCACCCTCCAACGGGCCCATCACTTGGCCGACTGGTCGCGCATACATTCACCTCCGTCTCGCCAGGTATTTCTACCCCTTTCCTCTCCCCATTTCGTTCTCCCCCACTCTCCCCCGCTCTCCTTTTCTTTTTCTTTCCCTTCCCCCTTCGCCATTGACAACGTCCCACGGATACCCTCAACCGATCAGACGACGTCGCCAGCGCGTGCATGCCGTCCCATATCATGTCTGAGGACACAAAGCACAGAGGTCGTCGGGTCCTTGTCCTTGCAAATCCTGACCCTGGTGACTCCAGCAGCAGCGACGATGATCGTCGCAGACGATACCAACATCTCCCTCAGTCCTCCCACTCGTCCGCGCACCAGCACCCTTCATCGATACTTCCACCGTCTCAATATGGCACCCTCACAAAGCCTGCCAATCCGACGCTAACCACCGATCTTCCTCACCACATCACTTCTTCCCATTCAAACCCCACTCTTTCTTCGCCCTCCAGCCAAAGCTCTAACGCCGTTGAGTCGACCCCTCCTCCGAGCACTCCAGGTCAGGCCATCCCTCCCGACATTACCCCAACGCTATTTACCCATGATGATGGCTCCACCGTGAATGATCGCTCTGACTTGCCACAACCCACCCGCATCCAGAAAGTGGCCGACAAACTGTGCAAGCCTCGGAGGGGGTCTTCACATCGTCCCAAGGAGTCCGAAAGTTCACTCCATGTTAGGATCGCCATTTCGTCCTCTCCCATTTCGTTCCCTCGCTAACTGTCGCATACAGTCTCCAACTCCCTCTTGTCATTTGCCCTCCCCAGAGAGAGTCATCATGGTTACTTACGACTGCCATGCATTTACGGCAGTTGATGTCACGCCCGCAAATAGCGCAGCTTTTGTTTGGGAACGGATCTTTACGGAGGTTATTTTACCCTCCTTCGTTCATGACGGTTATTGACTTCATCCCTCTAGCTCAAAATTCCGGACGAGGATCAATCTTCTGGGTTTGCTATCTATCGTACCCAAGTCAACCGCGCAGCGGTTGGCGAAGCATTAGCTAACGACACTTTGCTGCGGTTGATCAGAGAGCTAGGAGACGCCGAGGGCATTCTCAAGTTCCTTGTATGCCACCCACATGCACGAGTTCATGAACCCCCATTGCCTACTTCCCCGGTCAGGTCAATTCCACCTCCGCCATCGGTCTTTGCTCCCTTGGTACCTCGCTCAAAGCCTTCGCAACCATCCCGCCAGGAGAGTATATCATCAGAGGATCCTACTGGTTATGAGCCATCCGCTGTGTCTGATGATTTTGACGATGCAGACAACCGAAGTACACTGCGCCCTCGGCAATACATACCAAACCTACCGGGTTCTTTTACGTCGTCCACTCCAAACATCCAATATCATAGTCGACAGCCCCCTTCTCCCGTGTCCGCGAGAATGCCATATTCATCGTCTGCAGATCGACGACGCCAACCTGATCTGGGCACTGGAACGGTCATGCAACCTTCGCACTCCACTCCTGCTCTGGAAGATACCCTTACCCTACCTCGTCGACAATTTCGTAGAGGTTCTATTGCGGAAGACAGAGAAAGGACTCCGCGAGACAGCGAGCGAGTGGAGCCTACTGATGCTGAGTGGTCTCGCACCCTATCCAGTCCACTGGTCGATAAAGTGAAAACACCTCGCGTTGGTGTTTCTACCGCCGATGAGTTGATTGTTCGGGAGCAAGAATCCCCCATAACACGAAAGTCGTCACGGTCAAGTCCCCGTAGGAGGGGGGTTTCCCGTACAGATGCGTTAGGTCCTACTCGTCCGACCCAACCCCGTAAAACGGGAGGAAAGGTCGCTCCTGGTTATCTTATTACCTGGAAAGCGCCAGACCCCGTCCCTGGTTCCGGTCCTGGCAGATGCTTAAGAAATGCGAAGAGCACTGAGATTCTCCAGAACTTACCGCCCACGCCACCACTCCGATCCACTCCTAGTCGTCCCCAGCTTCATGTCGCCTCAAATTCCGCTACTGCATTCGTCAGACCGCCCGAGGCCACTTCGGGTCCTGCTCCACGGCCTCACCGTCCCCTTCCCCCTACTCAAGGGTCTCTGATTGACAATGGGAATGTTGAGACAAATGCACCAACCCGATCTTTCCCTCATCCACAACCATCACCTCCCGCTTCAGCGAGTCCTGCTACCTACTTGTCACCCAGTCAAGAACCCTATCCAAGACCCCACTCGGCTTCTCCTGCTCAACAGCGCTTTCCGAGTTCCAGCGATGTCTCTGGACACGATGCACCGCGAGACAGGGAGACACAACGGCCGTTACCCTCCGTTCATCACCAAAGTCATTCTACTAGTGGCTCTGTCTCGAAATTTGGGGACGCACCATTCAGGGAGGACGGGTTCAATGGAAGCACGGTACCATTGTCATTGCGAGCAGGACTGTATACTTCTTCCGCTGTGCGATCTGAAACTCCCCCACGAAGCCCCGTGAGTGCTGCTACTTCCCGTCCCAGTACGTCTGCCAGCTCTAGCACCTTCGCATACACGCCGTCTGGAACGGTCATGGAATCTCGACAAAACTCCTCGTCTAGCGGACAAGAAACATTATCCGAATCGACCCTGCGCCCTGGAGAGGGCGACAAAGTCATTTGGGACTTCAAAGCGCGTGTAGCTTCGCAACAACCAGACCTTTTGGTCGATAATGTTAGCTCCTCGGATGATTATGCTACCGCAACAAAAGACTTGTGGTCTCGGAGGCCCATCAGTCAGATCGATCGTGAAGTCAAGCTCGGTAGTCCTAGGTCAAGTCCACGTCCCGCTTTGGAAGTGATCACGCAGAACACAAGTAACAATCTGCGCGGTGCATCATCTAATTTCCCTGTTCCTGATCATACTCCTCAACCACAGCGGCAGCCTCGACTGCGCGATCCTCGACCCCGTACACCCCGAGACGGACACAAAAGTACGTTCGAGGAATATACTTGGGCCCACCGTCCACCTCCCGAGGATGTATACGACCGCCTCGAGGAATTCTTCCCCGAACACGACCTCGATAAGCCTGTCATCGAAGCCAACTCCGGAGGGACTTCACCTACAGCCGCTGATCCATCGTATGGAATCACTTCGAATGATCGAGAGCGAATCAATGTCAGGGGCAAGAAATCAATTCGTATTGTTGCCGAAGAACATAAAAAGCGACTTGACCGTACATCCAGAGCTGAGTCATCGTATGGTAATTTGTTACGCAGAAGCACAAAATTGTGGGGTGGACACGTAGAGGAAGTCATCACATCCCAGAAGAAGCCAACCATTAGCAAGCCCACGGTCGATGCTTCATCGGGTGGTCCTAGACGTGGGTGAATGTCCAATCGGCAAGGATTTTTCTGAGACCCATTTCCAGCGATCTTCAAATGGGTTCGTGGTGAACTCATAGGAAAGGGAACTTACGGACGTGTTTACCTCGCCTTAAATGCCACTACCGGAGAGATGATCGCTGTCAAGCAGGTTGAAATACCTACAACCGCGAGTGACAAGAATGACAGTCGTCAGGCTAGTCTCGTGCAAGCGTTGAAATTGGAAAGCGAGACATTGAAAGACTTGGACCATCCCCATATTGTTGCTTATCTCGGATTCGAAGAAACCCCAAACTTTCTCAGCATGTAAGTGGCCCACTTTACATATCTCAAACGGTCACGAATATCGCAGCTTTTTGGAATATGTACCTGGCGGCTCCGTCGGGAGTTGCCTGCGGGACCATGGGAAGTTTGACGAAGAAGTCACAAAATCTTTTACGGCCCAGATTCTCGACGGCCTGGCATATTTACATTCCAAAAACATTATCCACAGGGTGCGGAATCTCTCGCTGCGATTGACATCGCCCTGATCTCTTTCTCAGGACCTCAAAGCTGACAATATTCTTGTTGAGAAGACTGGTATCTGCAAGATCTCTGACTTTGGAATTTCGAAGCGTGCCGATGACGATCAAGCAGCGTACACCGCAATGCAAGGTACCGTGTTTTGGATGGCTCCCGAAGTTATCGGTAGTCAAAAGGGAAAGGGATACAATTCGAAAGTTGACATATGGAGTGTTGGATGTGTTGTGTTAGAGATGTGGGCCGGCAGACGGCCCTGGCCAGATGAGGACTTCTTCACGGTGATGTTTAAGGTATGGTCGTCGTTCGTATTCAAGTGGTGTACTCAACGGCATTTAGGTCTCTCATGAAGGGAAATCGCCTCCTATACCCTCTGACGTGATCCTGTCTGATCTCGCCGTGGATTTTAAGGACAGATGTTTCGCAGTGTAAGCATTGCCATACCCCTGCCCGTCTATCAGGCTGATGGGGTTTTTGCAGCCATCCTGATGCTCGAGCGAACGCTGCGGAACTTATTAAACACCCTTACTTAAAGCTGCCTGAAGGTTGGGTTTTCAATGACTTCAAGTAGGCAATAAATAGCAGGCAAGGACAGTCGTCATTCCATTTCCATCTCATTCATCTACTCTCGGCATTTTGTTACATCCAAGCTTTCGACTTTCCATGATAAAGTCATTGTCCCATATGTGCTTTTATAATGTTTTGTACTCTGGTAATAGGGTGTGGTAGCGCTGGTACGTGAATTTGAATAGGTTATATCATAGCTGAAAGTATCAATGGATATGGTGTCAGGAAGTTGAAACGGCAGGCAGATCAAGCATGCTGTTGTCCCTCCCACTGAGTGATTTCAATGATTTCCCAAAACACTTAACCGTCTTGTCTGCGCGCGGTGATTAATTGCCCCACTGGCACAGGCCGGATAGGTTGGTGTATTTGAACTTAACAGTATACAATCGGATGTCGTACTAGTATGGGGGATTCAACTGGGTCAAGCTCGAGTAAACCGACTCTGCAGGGAGGTGATCTGGACGGGCAAGGCCCGCTTAGGCGCAGATACATCAGTACGGAGCCAGACGTCGATGCTTCACAACACACCTTTTCATCATAGTCGTACCACTCGCCTTCCTGGAATTCGAAATCAAAGATTGTGTTGGAATTATCGCCTTTGCACGACCATTTGCCCATCTGTGATACTGTTAGTCCGAGATTGTGCCAACGCACCTTGGAGTACCCACCGGGTCAAATCCGATAAACTCGAGACCTCGACATTCCACAACCAGAATGCGCGAGAAGTTCCTCGAATGATCTGTCGTGTATGGGCAGACAGGGATCGACGTGTCGAACTTGGCGGAATTTTCGCGCTTGCAGTTTGAGCAACGCCATACCAAGTGCGCGGTTGCATGCCTACCCCCACTGACTTCGCGCTCCTTCTAGTGCCAGGTCAGTGGGAAGTCAAAGGAAGAACTGAGACTGGCTCGCCGTGCGATTGAGGGACACGAGCTTCGGGTGTACTTCGCGGCAGGATGTACACTCAACCTGTGCGATTAAGAAGACGGAAGTCCGGTTGATGAATATGAAGAAGGGCCATCGTGCCAGTTACCTTGAAGAAGTACTCGAAGTCATCCGAGGCAGGCCGCAGATCGGTGACGCTCTCCAGCTCAGCCTTTATCTCTAGGTTCAAGCGCTGACAACGCAGTGCATATCAATATACGAGGAGGTCTGAAGGAACCCACCACCATCAGTCTCAATACGAGTGTGTGCGAGAAAGGAGGCGAGGTTTGTCCTTGTTTGGCAAAGACTTTCGTTTTCGGACGTCCAACGCGACGAGTGCAAGATGAGGATCCCTCTACAATGTCCTCGACCTGTCTTCTCCTCGTTACAGGCAGCCAGGAAAATTCACTCAACGCCTCGCGTCTTGGCACGGCGGGAGGTCGCGAAGAGGATGCCACTACCACGCGACTTGGTGGACTTGGATATCGAACAAGATTTTCCAGAGTTCTCCGGAGACGATATACCGTCTGGCGCTCACATTGCCTTGCATCAGCAACGGCAACTTGCGTATTATATGCGTCTTATCGAGAACGAAATGCCCAAGCTCGTCCGTAAGTAGCACGAACTTGCGTGTGTCGAAAATATGCCAAGTGCTTTGCAGCCTTCCGTAAACCGTTTGCGCCACCTACTGCGGGCGTGCCTCTAGTCATTCGGTCCGTGGACTACGCAGGCGAAAAACACCCGCTCACCGCGAAACGAACTGTCGTTGTTCCAGTGGCCCAGTTGCCTTTGCGAGACGACCTGGCGATTCACAAGATAAAACTACTTGCCGGTGCACGGTGGACCCCAGATCCCCCGAAAAACGGAGGTGTTCCGCTAGACAGTGAGCAAGGAAGGCATGGGTTCATCAACATTGCGTGTGAAGACTTTCCTCAGCCCGCAATGAACCTGAAGTGGATCAGTGACACCATTGACGGACTCATTTCCACGGCGAACGTGCGTCTCTCTACTCTTGTACACAGTTCAAGGCACCCCCGACGTTTTATTGCAGGACGAAGAGTTGACTCGTTACCAAGACCTTCCAGTAGACAGTAGGCATGTCGAGGCAAAGATCAAGAAAGCTAAGAAGGGGGACCATGCTCGGAGGCGAACGACTCGGCCTACTTTGAAGGACTTCCCTAGGGAATGGCTTTCCCAGCACGCGTTACCACAGACTGATGTTGCGTTTTCTGCTCACCAGCAGAGGGAACTATAACTACCTTTATCCCCTTACGATTAGATTTTTGAAATCAAGCCCATCGTGTGACGAAGTGCTCGGAAGAGTCCTCCCACTTGAGCTCTAGCCGCAATGCGAAACACGATTCGTCCGTCCGTAGTGCGGACATGCACTGCATCGTTCAACCTTTCCGACACTCCAAAGGTTTGAGAACCTCGCCAAACGAAACGACACCCAGCCGGTAGTCTTTCCTGAAGCGTTGTGAGTTGACGTTTTGCTTAAGCCCGTCGCCAGTGGACCGTGACCGATGGTCCCTCGCAGCGTCGGGGGATACCTCAAAATGTCTACGTTTGGCTGTGTCGTGGGGGGACCGCAGTGCCAAAGGTCGGGACGAATTTTTGCGACATTATAAATCAGCAATCGAAGTACCCTCCCCCGCCATCTCGCACATTGAAGCTGTCAGTAAGGAGACGGGAGTTTTTGCTGTGATGAGTGTTGTTGAGTGCGAAGGAGGAACACTAAGGCACGGCGATCCTTTGGCAGGACTGGTTGAGAAACACCACAAGCTGATGCCCACAGCCACGGAGAGATTGATCTGGGGGACGGTGGATGGGAGTACACTTTGGGTACTGGAGAAGACATTCCTATTCACTGGGACCGAGGGCGACTCTCGGTGGCAATCTGCTGGTGAGTTGCGATCTATGGCGCTTTGGTGGGTGCTTTGACCCAGCCCTTTTGTGCAAGGGAGAATTATATGCCACTGCGTGAGTGATTGTTTCCGGCGACGGAGCGGGACTGACAGAAATAATGAGAGCCTACTATTATCCCCTGGGAACTCAGATCTATTGTACTCCGACAGTGGATCACCGACCTGTTTGGACCAGCTCGATGATCCACATCGCTGTGGAAGGACGGTGTTTCGTCTTGTTGGCGTGTCGGTTTGCCACTGAACACTGAAAAAGTATTATCCTGAGGGCCATGCTATCGTGGACGCCAACGATCGACATGCCGACAAGATCATGATCAACGGGAGAGGTATGATCGTCGGACTTCTTGGGTCGGTGCTTGCGGGACCGTCTAGGGAACCAGAGGACGTCTTCACCGCCGGGCTGGATCTGGACGATGTTTTAAGGGACTGGGACACTATGCCCGACAGGATAGTAGGTAGAGTGAGCGAGTAGTTTTCAAGCTAACGGCACACATTTTGTGATAAAACACGGCGTACGAGCAGTGTGGAGGCGTCACCGAGAACAAAACAGGTTAGAAGTGGGTCGAGTCAAAGGGACTTTATTCTGCAACGGCCAAAGCGCAGTCACTCGAAGTATATAAATGACCAAGGGATAGACCAAGGGACAAAGACACTGCGTGGTGTACTGCGACAGACCACCGCGATCGACCCAACCGGCCAACACATCATCCGTATACACTGGCGATGACCACGCACCACACAGCCGATGCACGAATGGCACTCAAGGCGACACTTGTCGCGCGGCGGAAAGCGGGCATCACACGAGCGACGGCAGGCTCGCTGCGAGTCGATGAAATAAAATCAGGACAAGGTTTATTCGAAGCGCGGGGGCGGACGATCTACAACGCAGAGGCGTATCCGACGGGGGGAGGAGGCGAAGAGGACGTGTGTAGGGCGCTGAGGGAGTTGGCGAGAATCGACGCAGACGAGGCACAGCAAAAGCGACACTGGGGACAGTTTCTTATGGCGGCGAGGGGGGAGAAGACGTTGCCATCGCCGCCGCCGCCGCCGACGACGACGACGAC
>JBBPJX010000030.1:0-39492 GCA_038088955.1 Neotropicomus parvogracilis
CTGGAACGTTCGTACGGGGCCCCATTAAATTACGACAGTGCCGCCAAGCTTGAGGGCCGTCGGAGGGCAACAAAGTACCCGCTGTCGTGCGTTTTCACAGGGTAGGTCATCATCCACCCACGATTATAGATGGCAGATATGTAATCTTATCACGACCCTCCTTGCTTCTCAGAGCGCCCTTCCAAACCTTTGGCTTGCTACTTCCAATTACGGATCTCGAAAAAAACCTTGGTGAGCACATCGACTTTCTCACAGGCTGCAATGAATCTTATAACGTCTTAGCTTGCTTTTACATTAGTAGGGTTACGGTAGTCACCCCGTGATGTATATTAGCATGCATCATGTGAAACCTGGTCGGCCGTACATTCATCCACGGCGCTCCCCCTTCCTCCGTTCCTCCTGGCCCCAATTCTCACAAAATGGATGAGCCGCCAGCCGTTCCTGTTGGTCTTGACGAGGGTCCGGAACTTATCGCCGTTTTGCTTGCTGTCGGACTTTGGGGAATCACCTGTGTTCAGACGTGCGTCTATTTTTGTTTTCTGAGCCCCGGACGACTACCCCATACTGATCAAACTCTCAGAGTCTTTTATTTCATTCAGTCCGTTTTCCTCGCGCACTCGTCGCCCCTGGATCACCCAATGATGAGCATCGCGTCGAATTTTCGCTTTATTACAGATTCCCCCACGACATGTTCGCTTGGAGAGCTATGGTAGGTGGGTCTGACTCGATGAGGAGAGTGCATGCTCATTCGAGTTCGGCTTAGGTTATGTGGCTATGGTCGGGCTCCACATCCGCTCTCGAAGGCAGTCCTCTCACCACCGTTTCGTAGGCTAGTCGACTCTGCCCATCAACTTCTCCTCGTTCGAGGAGGTAAGTCAAACAAAGAAGCTTTTTGGGTCATCGAGTCACTGATCTATCGCGTGGCGGTATACTCGCGCGCAGTGTACAGAGAATTGATCGTGAACTTTTGCAATTACGGTCAGGTCTACCGGGTGAACATGTACGTCGTCGTCGATCGTTTTCGACCCTTTTCTGACCGTCGCGGTGCCCTATGCAGGGAGTTTCTTGTGAGTCGAGCACAAGCCATTCAGATCCGGCCCGACTGATCGGTACCCTCCGACAGTGGCAGGTCTTGTTGACGGTGCGCGTCGTGCTTCTCCGGTTTTTTCTGATCCCGAACGCGCCGCCGGTTCGCAAGGTCCTCGTCGCGCTGCCTTCGCAGCTGTTTTTCGTCAACCGCATCGCAAAATGTGAGACGTACCCATGGTCGTGTCGTCGCCCTCATTCCATTACGATCTCTGTCTACAGTCAGCGGGAAGAGATGGCTCCCTTTCGCGTTATGGGTACGTGACCCAAACTTTATCGCGTGAGACGGTGGCGTATCGATGACGTTTGCAAAAAAAAGGCACCGGCTGCCACGTTTCAATTAGGTACGCTTCCCTTCTTGGTGTGTTAGCTTGCCGTTGATTCGTTCGGGGTTCCAAGCCGGTGTGATAGGTATGTCTTCGTTTCCTCCACGGCCTTGTGCGATTGCTGAAGACCGGTCGAATATGAACGAAAAAAGCATTTATTACCTTGGGGTGAGTATTTTTCGCTCCGGCAAGCAAATGCTAATCGAGAGACCCGTCAGGATGATTACGCCCACGTCGAAAGAACTAATGTCCCGTACGCCCACAGTAACGTGTTTGCCACGTCGTGCCTCGCTTGAAATGTTGACGGGCGCACGAGACAGATCATATTTACCACCGTACAAGGCGTCTCGGCCGGGGTCGACATCTCCATCACCACCGGACTGATCTGTCTGCTATGGCGAAGTAGGGAGGACGCGCAGTACAGGCGAGCCGGCCTCCGAGTCGTCGATTCTCCGAGCTGAACTCCCCCCCTCTTCCCCCCGTCGCTTACGCTCGATCTATCGTCGTTCCAGGATGCGCACGGTCATTCAGAGGCTCTTGATTCTCTCGCTGAGCACCGGTGTATGGACTGCGCTGTTCGCGATCTTGACCGTCGTCACCGTAAGTCTTTCTTTTGGTCCTGTCTCGTACGTCTTGTCTCCCGCACCCGCGCGTGCAGTGGGACGACGTGCTGACCACCGCATATCGTCTCGTCTAGATGCTTGGTTTCCCAAACACCCAGATCTACGTAGCGCTCTACTTTCCGCTCTGTCCGCTCTACTGCAACACCGTCCTCGTCAACCTGAACGCACGACAGGTGTTCGAGAAGCTCGAGCGTCGTCCGATCCCGTTTTGTAGGATCGAGACCCTGGAGTCCGAGTCTGTGCATACGACGACGGCGACGGTCTCGGGACGGTCGAACGGGAATGTCTGGTTGGAGATGGAACGACACGAGCTCGCGCTGGCAGGGGTGCGTTCTGTCCCTCCCACCTCTTTCTTTGGTGCATGGCTGACTCTTTTCACTCTCGGAAAAACGGACAGACGCCGCGATGTCGATGTCTTTCGACGGCGCACTATCGGAGCTTTGTAGAGGCGAGCGTACAAGCTTCGAGGGTCGAGGAGTCGGCATAGGGATAGAGATGTGGATAGGGATAGGATTAGCAGAATTGTTTCGGGTCGGAGTCTGCTGGCGAAACGACAGAACAGCAGTTGGCAGAATGGCAAAGCATCCCATCTCATGTATCTGCAACGACCACTGACAGCAGTACAAGACTAGCAGTATGTTCAAGGTGAACCCCTCCTGAAGAAGTGAGTCTTTTATGTCCTGGTCACCACCCGTTGCCCAGTCCAATACGGAGAATCTCTGCATTGGCATTAGTCCTCGGTAGTAGTAATAACTATCTCTTGGTGATAGGATACAACAAGGGATCTTTATTACTACTACGGAGGTCCGACGCCCGAGTGTCCATCGAACGGCATGTCATCAAAAGCAAGGCACATCGCGCTGCATAGCGACTACCCCTGTCACTGTGAACCCAAGTTCTGCCACTTGGAAGCCGCGATCGTTGGTCAACAGTCTGAGCAGCACGGCGGGTAGGCACAACGCCATCCCGGGCCCGCAGCGCACGACGAACCGCGTCGAAAAGTCCACCCTCTCCTACTCCTCCGCAGAGGAATCCCCGCCGCCTCCCTCCCGACGCTGGTCGTCCTGGTCCCTTTCCCACTGCTCGATCCACGCGACAATCCGGCCCACATTGGCCTCCAGATCGTCCATCGTGTCGCTCGAGAGCTCGACGACGATCTGGGATGGGTACGAGTCGCGCGCTTCGTCCAGTACGACGCCCATGATCTCCGCCTCGTTGTTCTCCTGGATCTTCTTGAGCGGGTAGCGTCTGCGGGTGTATGTGGTGGGGCGGCGAGGGCCGTCGTGCGACGGGGGTTTATGTCAGTGTTTGATCGCGTGCAGACGAGAACCGGGTCGGGGCGGGTAGCCCCAGAGAAAAAAAAGGTGGTGGTGGCAATAACGAAAAGAAAAGGAGGGGAGGGAAAAGAGGGGACGACGGCGAGACGGGAACGCACCGTCTCTCGAGTCTATCCCAGAGCATCGTATGATCGCACCGCAGGACGACGACCAGATCGGGCCATCGCTCGGGGTAGACGCCGCACGTGTGCCAATCGAGGACGACACCGCCTTCTAAAACGATCGGCTCGAGGTGATCCAGGAGCTGCGCGCGTCGATCTCGGTCTCGGCGGGGGGAGGAAAGCACCGAGCGAGACGCACCTTGTCCTCGTCGACGGTGTACGACTGCCACTCGTCGTCGTACGCTTCGTATAGACGTTCTGTCTTGACCAGGTCGCCGACGTTGATGTGCTTCAGCGGCGTCGTTGACGATTCGACCAGCAGTTGAGCGTGAGTCGATTTCCCGGTGCCAGGAGTGCCGGTGATGACGATGACGGGAGAAGGTCTGGTCATGTCTCGAGCCTGGAAGACGTGATGTGACCTGTGTGACCTGCCCGCTCTTAAGTAAAGCGTGATCACCACAACGTCGACGGCGGGAGTGTCACCCCACACCCTCCACCCCCACCACGACAGCGTGACACGATGTCGACGCAGGGATGGGGCTGGCCAATGCCACCCCATCACGATGTCGATGGTGCCGGAGACACCCCACCACCACCACAACAAGGACGAGGATGGTGCGGTGTCGGCGCAGGGACGGGTGCCACCCCACCATCACTGCAGCGACGACAGCGACACGACGTAGCGTCGACGCGGGCACGAGGTTGCCCAGTGCCACCGTATTACCACAGCGTCGACGGTGCAAGAGTCACCTCGGTGGTCAACACCATGGAACACTGACCTGGCCACATCACGACGATGTACAATACCAGTCATGTAATGTAAAATACACAATAGACTTGTACCGTACTTGATTTACTCGAGCGAAAAAAAAAAAAAAGTCGGCGTGAGCGCTGCAAAACTCGAAACGTCAAAAGTAACCGGTCGAGGGTGAAATTCATATAACGATGCACATAGGGGTCACAGAGCAGCGCAAGCCTCCGTTATCTCTTGCACCACCGCACAAAGTTTCTGCTCCCCCTCTTCCTCGAGAACATCGTGGCTCCAGCGCCGTCGAGGAGGTGCAGTATCAGTCTCGGTTGGTTGAGATGTTTGACGAAGAAGCACAACCTAGTTCCCATCGCGCTGACGGCGTGCAAGCTTGGCATAGGACAATCATCTACAGGCGTCAACAAGACTCTTCGACGTTGCATTAGATCCCAGACGGACCGTATAAATCTCTGATGCTTATCGGCGGCTGCGCGTCTGGAAGCGTAGCGAAGGTCTCCAGGTGAATTCAACTCCACTATCAAGACAGGCCAATCTTCGAGCATGTCCTCAAAGTAAACGAGGAAGGCGGCTGGCTCGCGCGAAGCGGGCATATACTGAGGAACGACCGTAAACGCAGTGTCGGCAGGAAATAGGGTGTAGAGGAGTTTCGGTGGGATTGGAAGGGACCTTTTCAAATTGACGAACGACGGGGAATGGCCAAGGCATAATCGCTAGTTGTGGTGGTTATATAACAATACAAAGCGTCCATCTGACAAGTGTACCATCGTGTTAAATAATCGTCATCAAAACGAAGGTCGAGGTCCGTGCGGGGGCAGAGGTAACGAATCAATTAATAAGAAAATATCATAAGCCACGGGTTGAGCACGATCTAGAGCGAGCGTCAACATTTCAAGTCGGGAGCGAGCGAGCGAAAAAAAATGCGTCTCTCACAGGAAAGAGTATGTGACACCCCACGACGATCCTGAAAAACGAAAGCGTCAACGCGCCTAGTCCGGTCTGCAAGCCATTCCATCACGTACGCGAGGGGGAACACCACCGCCCAGTCCATCGAGTCGACCTGCCATCCAGCGGGGACGACGTTGGCGCTCGTACTCAGCACGACCATCCCGGCGGCCATCAAGATGCTCAACACGAGCGCGACCCGAAAGCGTCGCCAGATCTTGGGCACTTCGAGGAAAAAGTTGGAACGTTCGACTTCCTTCTTGGTCGCTCCCCAGGTGATGTTGTACGAAAACATGTGTGCAAGGAGCGCTGTAGACAAGTGAATGCTGAGACCGCCAAAGAAGAAAAAGCTGCACACGGAAAAGAACGACAGGCGAGAATCAGAAGAGAAGAAAGCGGCGTCGTCGATGGGACGTACAAGAACGGAACCCATTTCAGGTTCTCGGCCAGAGAGGACATCAGGCTGCGGTGTCCGAGGCGGTACTCCAGCAGAGTGAAACCTAGATTGCCGAGTCCGGGGAAGACTACCGTGCACGCTAACCAGACCTCGAAGCTGTGTAGGAAGAACCCGTCGATGGGGACTTCAAACCCGAGAATCAAGTAGTTGAGAACCGACAGAACCGCGGCGGCGGCGATCCCATCTAGTCATTCCATTATAGATGCAACGAGAGAGCCAACGAGAAGGACTTACAGTACGAGAACATGTCTACGAGTTCTGGTCAGCCAATAGAACACGGTGATATCGCGAATGCCTTACACGCCATCATGGCAAACTTGTAATGGACTGGTGCGCCAGACCAGACGAATATCCGGAGTTGCTTCGCAATTGGTCCCCTTCTCCACCACTCGATCAGTGGGTTGAAGATGAGTTCGTTGCAGCCTTGCGCCAAGTTCAGCGCAACAGCGTCGTTTGATCATGCCCAAAACACTCACCATACGAGTACTTTTGCCATCGATTGAGTTCATCGTCGACGGTCAAGGATACACCTTCCTTGAATCCGCCCTTGGAATACGTCGCCCAACGAATGACGTAACCCTTGAGCTAGCAGACGAAAATTCAGTCAGCCATACGAGGTGAAGTTCGTGAGGAAAGATGACCTGAAGACGCAGTGCCATGTCAAAGTCTTCCGACACGTTCGACTCTGACCAAATCTTCTTCTTTCCATCTGCAGGGTCGACGAAAGCGGCGTCTTGGAGCGCAGACCAGCGCAAGAAGGCGTTGTGTCCCACGAAAGGTGCAACCTCTCCGTTCGCACAGCCGATGGAGATGGACTTGTTGATCCTGCGCGTAAAGTGGGCGATGCCGTTCTCAAAGTAGTGATGTGCGACCTGCATGACATCTTTTGCGAGAAAGCGGCATCAGCGCTGGTCTTCGTGCCTGGGGACACAAAGAAGAGCAAAACTAACCCGATTCGTGCTGAATGATGGCAACTTCTGGACACTCTGCGAGTTCCCGCGCAGCGTCACGCAAACAATCCTGGCGTCACGCGTGAGCGTACATAAACGAGAGAGGCAACGCAATGGAGCACCGGACCTCTGGCACGATCGTGTCCGAATCAACGATGAGAATGACCTCGCCCATGCGCAACGATTTCCCGTTGGACGCCCAAGGACGCCACTTTTTCCCACTCTCCTCGAACGTCTCTTCGATGGCCAGCTCGAGCGCCTTGTCTTCGAGCGACTGACCCTCATCCTCATCGATCTCGTCTTGTTCTACCGCCTCTTCGAGCGCCTTCAAATGTCTTTCCAGCTTTATGCTCAGCGCCAGACCGTAGTTCATGTTGGAAGCCTTCTTGAACCGCCCAGCGCGCTTGAAGCCTCCGGGAGAACTGTCGTGTTTCGGACGAGCGACCCAACCGATGTTATGGTTCGCATAGAAAGCGATGCGCTCCTGACGCTGTTCCTCGCTGATGACCTGCAGACCGTCTTCGTGAACGAAGATGGACGATGTACCCCCCTGTCGAGCGTAGGTTTGCATAGCCTTCTTGAGAGAGTTTACGGACGGCGCGCTGGGGTGAACAGACGGTGAATCAGGTGTCCGCCAGGCGTGGTTTGTCGGGACGTACATGGTCTCCGTCAAGCTCTCCTTGAACACCGGAAGTTCGATGGTGATGTGAGGCAGGGCAGCATCCACATCCCTGTCTGGTTTGGGTCGAATGGCAGAGTAGTATTTGGAGTTCTCATGATACTGCGCTACGGGTCCCATCCTGAGGACGATCTGAGCTGACGACGATGAAAATACCAAGGACGACGTACGCCAGTGAAAGATTGCCCACGAGTTGAAGGCAGAAAAACTATGCTCGACTCAACACGACGTTTCGAGCCAATGCAAACGACCTACCAGCGCAACGGAGAACAGAAACGGGGCCGTGGCAAGCAGCGCGAATCGAACATAGTTGTGGTCCAAGACCCATTCTGCGAGCAGCACGGAAGTACCGCTCCCTATGAAGACTGAAAGAGGATGAGCCGAGAAAAGACGAAAGCAAAAGGAAACCCGTACAAGTCGATATGGCGACCGCAAGTCCACAATAAAAAGGAGCAAAAAGTTTGACCGGTCGCGGTTCCCTCTTTGCCGGCCCGTCTTTCTCGGGATCCAAAGTTTGAGGATCCTCCGCCTTTGGACTCAGCTTCCAATTCCAGTTCCAGCGCCGTGCAGACTTTGGTTTCTGATTCGACGCGGGCTTTGCGTTCTCACACTCCTCTGCAGGGACGGGAATCTTTTCGTTGGCGATATCGCCGGTCAGATTCACGTTTGATGCGGCCGTCGACGAAATCGCCGAAACGTCCGTCGAACCAGCGAGCGTGTTCGGCGTCGGTAACGAAACGTGGCGATGTCTCCACACGAGCTTGATCATCTTTTCTTCCAGCTCCAGACAGAGCGGTATTATATTCTCGAAACTGTCGGCCCACACGACGATGACATGCTCGTCTCGCTGTCGAGTCGTTCACCGAGGGCGTGAGAACGAAAAAAGTGCGTGCGGCAAAGCGGTTCTTACGATGAAAGCAGCACATTGCTCCTTCTCAGCGTGCTGCAACTCGCTCATCGTATCGAGCACTTGTATCTTGGTGTCCGAGTCGATGTACATGGACCTCTCGGTTTGACTTCTGCGAAAAAAACAACGTCACGTCGACGGAAAGCGCGGTCGACGAGAGAGGCAATCTCACATCGTCGCAAAGGCAGCATGCACCGCGGCGCTACGGACCTTGACAGCGACGACGGGGTTGAGCATTCTGACCGCCGCCTCGAACGGGACCAACAACTCATTGTCGTACGGGAAGACTCTGAACTGGCCCGACTCAGTGCGCATGCAAACGCCAGTCGCGATACGTTCCTCCGCGGGCCTGAACCACGCTTCTCCCTGTGTCTGTGCCAGGAAACGTGAGTTCGAGAGTCGAATCCACAGTCCGGAGCGGGGAACGCACCTGCTGATACACGTGGTGAAGGAGGGCATCATAGGGATCGTAGTCCATAGCGGCCATTGCGAAAGGACTGCCAGAAGAAGAGCGGACCCAGGGGAGGGTATAAGAGTGCGGAGATGGTAGGGAATTTGAGGGACCCGCGCAGTCTGTCCAGGGACTGGAGAGAACGTTTGAGAGTGTACGCTCTCTGGCGAGTTAAAGGCGTACAACGGAAATTGAGGTCTACCGAGTTGGGGAAAAGGCACCGTGCAGGTCTGAAACCCCCCTCGAAAATAGGTCGGATATTCAGGTGCGGCTTCCTCGGTTTCCTTTCAGAGCATGGGACGCGAATTCGCTATCTGGTAGTCTACGGATTGCATCACGAAAAGAGGTACAAGGGGGAGCGACGAGACCTCACTGACAATCCTGGACGACGAGACGGGACGTACCAGGTTCCTTATCGATAGCCTGACGTCGACTGGGCAGAGCCTCACCGAGATCCCGAGCAACACATACTTCCCTTCACACACATGAAGCATCTTGCCCGTTCCGTCCGCCCTGATCGCAACACGCGTGTTTTCCAAACAAGCAGGTACCGCCTCGAGGTGATCAAGAAGCATGCAGAAAAGTCGACGCTCAACATACCAGCGCTGTTCTCCCCATTGCGGCTGCACCTGCGTAAGCATCAGGGCGAATCTGTCGACTCGAGTCACGGACTGGTCTAGAATGTGCATGTAGAGCGCACAAGCGGACGTACGGCGGGAGAGAAGAAGCCGGGAAGCACCACCCATCAATCCGTCATCGCTCATCCTGGCCGGACACAAGCCGAACACAGGGCAGTACCAGCATCAGCATCACCAGCACCAGCCACATGATAAGCCGATCCAAACGCCGCTCTTCTGTATCGGCGTTCCTACTAAAGTTCCCAAGCAGTCGCGTAAACGATTTTGGATTTAACCTCTTTCGATCCGGCGACTTGTCGCTAGCGCTCTGACCTTCCGAAACGCCAAGTTCCTGAGACGCTCGCTCGTGTCTAGCCGTGCCGCATTTGAAATTCATAGATGTTCGGAGACACGAGGCTGACCCAATGTTTGAGTATCGGGCTAGCACGGGCGGACGAGTGAAGGAGAGAAAAAAAAAGAGAACACGATTCTTGCCAGTCCTTCCAGTCGCAAACGAACGAACGAGACGCACCTTTCGAGCGAGGGATCATCACACTGATCAATGAGCGGGTGACCCAGGGCAACCCCCCCTTCCCCCCTCCCCCCTGGCATCCCTCGTTTCCCGGATTATCTACCCCCACGGCCTTCCCAAGCACAGGTCAGGCCACGGGGCATAGCGGATTTCGCCTCGGACGCATGGCAACACCTCCGAGTTTTGCCGGTACGGACCATGTAGTTTCATGTTCGGGGAGGCAACCCAAGTTTATGCCGACCGGTGAGATTGCACCGTCCGAGGGCGCCAGGCGAGTCTCAGGGAGGGGTTATACTCCGCTTTGCCACTCAAGATTGTACCGCCTTTCGTTGAACGCGTCGAGCGAACCCGGGCTCGAGCCTTGATCCGTTGGTACCTCATGCTTCTTCAACGCTGTGTACGAATGGCAGTGGGAAGAGACACGTTCTAGGCATGTGCTTGGCGTATCACCAGTAGTACTGAGCATGTCAACATCACCGCGCGAGGCGCTGGACGCAAGATGTCAATAGGTCGAGGACAAGAACAAGACGATGGCAGTGTTGCCAAGGTGGCGCTGCCACCTCGGTGATGGTCGTGACGTGGTATGTAGTTGAACCTCAATTGAACCGAATGGACTTCGTGTTGGTCTAATACACCGCGCTCGACGTTCTGCATTACCGACCGTCCTCGACGATAAAAATAAAGAAAAGGTCTAGTGGTATCAAAGGTCCAAGATGGAAGAAAAAACCAAGAGTTCCCTCCGCATCACCGCCGACAACTTTTCTTCTGATCAATACGAGAATATCATCAACCAGGGGTTGAGCACGATCTATGTATTGTTTCCATCAGGAAGCCAAGCACGCGAGAGAACGCAACGAAACGACTTACAGGGAAGAGCACATGACAGCCGGCGACGAGCGCGAGCGGAAAGACCACAGCCCAATACGAACCAGGGATCAGCCAGTCTGACGTGACGATGCTCTCCAAACTAAAGACGATAATCGTCGCAAAGCATGCAAACGACACCGCGAACGCGAACCAGAACCGTCTGAGGATCCGGGGCACCTCGATGAAAAAGTTGGATCGCTCCACTTCCTTCTTCGTTGCGCCCCACGTGATGTTGTAGGAGAACATGTGCGCGAGGAGGGCTATGCTCAGGTGGATGCTCAGACCCCCAAAGAAGAAGAAGCTATGTAGATCGTCGACGCCTGCGTCAGCCAACACTCGTCGAAAAACAGAGGGAAGCGACTGACAAGAACAATATCCATGTAGCCGTCTCGATGATCGAGTCGATGAGACTGCAGTGTCCTAGTCGATACTCGAGCATGATGTAGCCCAGGTTCCCGGAACCCGGAAACACAGCAAGGATGGACAAAAAGATTTCAAAGCTGTGGAGATAGTACCCGTCGGTCTGGATCCCAAACCCTAGAAGGAAATAGTTCATTATCGATATCGCTGCTGATGCGGCAATTCCATCTGCAAGAGAATGAAGGATGAGTTCTTCACGCTAGACGGCCAGTCTATCCCGCTTACAGTATGAGAACATGTCTGCATGAAAGCCGTGAGTTTAAGCGAGGAACAAGGTTCATTAAGCACACGCACAAGCCATCATGCTCAATTTGTAGTGAACCGGGGCATCAGACCACACGAAAATGCGCAGCTGCTTGTTGATCGGGCCCAGACGCCACCAGGTAATCAATGGATTGAAGATCAGCTCGCTACAACCTGTCGGCAAATCATGTCAGCACAAAATTTCGTCCGGTGTCTGAATCGTACCATACGAATATTTTTGCCAGCGGTTCAATTCATCATCCACCGTAAGGGACACACCCTCCTTGAAACCGCCCTCGGAGTATGTCGCCCACCGAATTATGTAGCCTTTCAGCTACGTGTCCGAGATGAGCCCACACCTCGGAGGACCTGAAAGATCACTAAGACGTACCTGAAGACGGAGGGCCATGTCAAAGTCCTCGGAAACATTCGATTCTGACCAAATCTTCTTCTTCCCATCGGCAGGATCGATGAATGCAGCATCTTGGAGTGCCGACCACCGAAGGAACGCATTGTGACCAACAAAGGGAGCAACCTCGCCGTTCGCACAACCGAGCGAGATACACTTGTTGATTCGCCGCGTAAAGTGTGTAATACCGTTCTCAAAGTAGTGGTAAGCGACCTGCATGACGTCTGCGGGCAGAGAGCACGTTGAGTGCGCTCAATCGACGAGGGCGATCGCAAAGTGCGTACCTGATTCGTGCTGGATGATAGCGACTTCGGGACTTTCGGCGAGCTCCCGTGCAGCGTCGCGCAGACAGTCTTCAGGAACGACGGTATCCGCGTCCACCAAAAGGACGATCTCACCAATCCGAATCGATCTGCCATTGGATGCCCAGGGTTTCCACTTCTTGCCGCCCTCCACGAACACTTCGTCGCACGCCATGTGCAAAGCGCGATCCTCGATGGGCGTGTCATCGGCATAGTCCAGCTCATCCCGTTCCTCTGCCTCCTGGAGAGTCTTGAGGTGCTTTTCCAGTCTCAGACTGAGATCGAGGCCGTAGTTCAGATTGGACGCTTTCTTGAATCGTCCGGCGCGTTTGAAACCGCCAGGGGAAGAGCTGTGTCCAGGACGAGCAACCCAACCTATGTTATGATCCGCATAGAATGCGATGCGTGCCTCGCGATCCTCCTCGGATATCAGCTGCAGACCATCGTCGTGGATGAAAATGGCTGACGATCCTCCTTGACGAGCGTACGTTTGCATGGCCTTTTTGAGATAGAACACGGAAGGTGCGCTGCAAAGCAAGGTCAGGGGTTGCGAATCGTCATCGTCATCAACGAATACTGACATCGTCTGCTCCAAACTTTCTTTATAGACGGGCATCTGGATAGTTATGTGGGGAAGATTCGAGTCCACGTCCTTGTCGGCTTCGGGCTTCGTCGCGGAATAGTACCGGGAATTGTCATGGTACTGTGATACGGGCCCGATACTGCGACAATGGGATTAAAGATCTCATCGTCCAACTACTGCAACTCACATCATGGCAATATTGCTGATAATTTGATTGCAGAAGAACTGAATCGGTCCAGTGAGCGTGAGCAGAGCTGAGTAAGTCTGATGCACCTACGATGGAAACACAGAACGTGAAGGGTGCCGTAGCAAGCAGAGCGAATCTGATCCAGTTTCCGTCCAAGACCGACTCCTCCAAAAGCATGCTAACACCGCTACCGATGAAGACTGAACGAGGCAGCGTCAGTCGGGCAACGCCAGCCAAATCGAACGCTTACAAATCGCCAGAGCGCAACCTAGGCCGTTGTAGAATGGCGCGAGGAGCCTCGTCTGACGTCGTTTTGGTGTGGCCAGTTCCATATCCTTCTCATGCTCAGAGCGGGTCGAGCGCCAGCTGAATAGTTTCTCGAGCGAGCTGGTCTTTGCTTCCGCTCCATGGTCAGCGTGTCCTCTGTCCTCGACAACGACAGGCTCTGATACCTCCTCCTTTGACTTCTCGGCAAGGTTTTCATCGGAAGGGTGTAGGGAAGAGGATCGCTCCGAGGGAGGGACGGAGACGGTGCCTCGAGCCCGCCAGACAAGTTTGATCAGCCGTGTTTCGAAGTCACGGCATAGAGGAATGATGCCATCCAGGTCATCCGACCAAAGGACGAGCACACGCTCGCTGCGCTACATGAAACGAACCTGTGTCAGAACGTTGCCAAGGTACGCGGAGAGAAGGCAACGATACAATGAACGCCCCGCATTGTTCCTTTTCCGCGGCTGGCAACGCCGCCATCGATTCGAGGATTTGGATGCGAGTGTTGTGATCGACGTAAATTGCGGTCGCATCGTCGGGTCTAGAAGGGTGTTACGAAGCGTGAGTCGAGCAACGCCTGTCGTTGGCGAACGATGCACGCACACAGTCGCCAAGGCGGCATGGACAGCAGCGCTGCGCACTTTTACCGCGACAACGGGGTTCAGCGTGCGAATTGCTGCCTCAAAGGGTGCAAGGAAAGAGTTCTCATATGGGAAGACCCGGAATTGGCCCGGTTCGACTCGGATGCAGACGCCGGCAGAGATGTTCTCTTCCGAAGGCTTGAACCAAGCGTCTCCCTGGGTCTACCGAGGTTGAGCCCTCGACCGAGAAGCGTAGAGGATGGGAACACATACCCTCTTGAAGATGTGATGGAGGAGGGCATCGTAGGCGTCATAGTCCATCGCCATACTGGAACCCAGGAGCGTGTTGACGAGTATAATCGAACCCTACAGGCGCCTTCCGGAGGGAGGGACTCGTGACATGGGGGACGAAACTGGGAGGTATAAGTAAGCGAGTTCTGAAAGCACGACAGGGGTACATCATAATCGGGCAAGAATGAACGCAAACTGGCTTGATAATCTAATTCGGGGAAATGGCAGGTGAGTGGGATTACAGTGGCATCAGAGCTGGTGAGGAGTGCGACCCGAATGCGATGCAGACTTTTGATATATCGGGATTGTTGTACACCCCCGGTGCGATACGAGACGTGGAAGAAATGGGTGAAATTCCGATATGGATAGCCACGACATGCACAACAAACGGGACCAGTATGGCAGTCGAAGAGCAGACCGGTAGGCGGCGTTCGTGAGAGGATCTGTGCATCGATTTCAAGGGCAGCTGGATACCGGAATAAAATCAAGTAGGAACGCAGAGAAAGACTGGTAGTGCCTGATCAACGATATCCTGAGACGCCTCGTTTGTCGGATGACCAACAATACCTACGAGGCACTCTGGTCACGGTCCGCGTTGGACATGAGAGGCTGGTGCAACGGACACAAGTAGTTCCTGGCGCTTCTCGGGAGCGAATGGCTATTTTCTCTCGAGTTCCGAGGGATGATTCCCCAGCCAGTCCGAGGAGTTTGAGCGTGCAGTGCTGTTCTCTTTCCACCCAAGACTCGAAGCAAAGACCGGGCGTGTCGTGTGGCGTGCAGAACACGGCTGGACATGGAAAACCGACGGTTCCGTTCGATAGGTCCAAGTCGAGCGACAGTGCCGACCCTTTGAGCACACGGGCCATGAACGACGTCGCGTTTGTCGGAGGCCTTTTCTCGAGTTCGGAGGTGCTTGAGGTGTAGGCTGATTCGAGAACTCTGATGGAGAATTCGTCGCTTCACAGAACTTGCGCCACCGACCGCGCCTGGCGCGACTCCACGTCCACGTCCACCAGTGCGGCGTCCGAGCCACCCTTCTCATTTCATCCTGGAACGTTCTCTAATACGACCAGAGCTGTTCGATCGTCACCGCAGTGCCAATGGGATTTTCGGTCAATCAAACGAGACCAAGCTTGCATGGCAACAAATTTGATTCATTTCTCTCCTCCAAGTGGTATTGCTAGCCTAGCTAGTGGCGTTTCGCAGTTACCACTGGCAGGTGGCCACACGAAACCGACGTCAAACGACAAATGATGTGCCTCTCCTACGGCGTCGTCTCGTCACTCGGAAGGACAGGACGCTGGCAAAGGCAACACTCAACACGCATGCACAAATGACGACAAGTTCATATTCGGCAATATTTGACCTTATGAGTCCCTTGCATGAAGGGTACGCCCTCGCCCCCGATTCAAGTAGTCCTCAATATGATTCTGCCTCAGAGAAGCTACAATCAATGAAGTCCACACCTGGACTCTAGTGCCCCAAAATAGGACGCTATCATCTTAGATATCTGTGCCCTTCGAGAGGAAACGGACCACATCCATCAGATTAGTCCTCCCCTATCAAACAATGAGACTCGTCCACCGTTATCAGATGAACCTCTTTCATTCGCAACCAAACCATCAATACACCCTCGTCTTGGACCAGGCGGCGCACGGCCTTTACCCCCACGCCAGGAGTTTAATTAGCTCTCGTAAGGTATCACCAGAACGGTGCTCCAAGGGGCTCATTCCTTGGCAGTTTGACAGACTCCCGCCACGAATGATGCGTCGCTCAAGGCGATGCTGTAGGATACGATAATTCCGTCACAGAAAATCTCATCGGGATACTCCTGTTTTCCTTCTTTCATCCCTGCGTGTTCCCTCCCTGATTCCCCCCGATTAACATGCCGATTACACCCGAAGATAACGCACACCCGGCGAGTTGGCACCTCGTCCGCAGTTCGCCATCTCTCTCGCTTTCGCGTTTGCGGGTAGACTTCCATTCCGGCGTGCGTCTTTCGTCGGACGAGATTCGACATGCTCTTTCCTCCATGTCGCTTGTCGTAACGCGAGCACGCAAGGACTCAACCACGATCACGGTCTCATCGCAAAGATAACGGCCTCGCTCGTACAAAACGAGACGTACGACATCCCCTTGAAATTGCCCCACCATCAACGAGATCATCGCGCGCTCGCAAACGGGTCTGACGCTGATCCATTCCGTCTAAGATATTCATATCTCAGAACGTTCTCCTGCGTCGTATCGGACGCGACCCAAGTGAAAAAAAAAGGGACACGTCGGAAATAAGGCGTTCTCGTCCTCCGGTAACATTTCGCCCTGAAATGATTAATATAGGGCACCGAAACCCCGGTCGGTGGTGATACTGGCTTGCCACAAAACTGACCGCGCCACGATGTACGTCATACCCGGTCGTGGATGGCATACCACCTTAGATATCCAAAGTCGTGCGCAAAGCGCTTCTAGCATGCCCTCGGAAGACTTCCGCGTCTCATGGGGAAGGGTCGACGGTAAATCGCTTGAGATAACAAGTCCATTATCTCGGGCGACGACCGCGCCGAGCGTTGAGGCGTCGTCGATCGACCGACTATCTATTCACCCAGCGGATGCTCAACGCAGGGGAGGATTCATGTCCTCGACGATTCAGCCAACTGGCAGCGCGACTTCGAAACCAGCGAGGCAGTTCAGCGGACGTTACTGACCGAACGGTCGAATTGGACTCGGAAGCAATCTCGTTCATTTCGTGGTTCGGACCGGGAGGGAACGTTGACCGTCGTCCGAGTCCTTCCCTACCGAACAGTGAAGAAGCCCACGGAAGACGTCTACCCCTCGTCGACTCGTCTCTATCGCCGTCCTGTCGAACAACATGTTTGATGCCAGCATGTTTCTCGTCAGACGCTAAGGCGACCCGCGGTCAGAACGAAAGGCGTCGGGCATAGACCGTCTGCTGGACGTCAGGATTCAGGGAGCTAGAGAGACGTACTGTGCGTCTCTTCGTCTCCAACTGAGCAGCACTCAGTCGTGCCCACGTCCTGTCACTCTGGGAACGCTGGCAGAATCCCCAATCCCCTCTCGAGCCCTGAAAGCGGCGGTACGCCGCGGGGCGGCCATACCGCAACTCATGCAGACAGACACGACGGTACGGAGAGGGGAAGCAAAACGCGTTCCTAATTCGAAGACGCGAGATATAGTTATCCTTTTCGCGAACTGGTCCGACCGGGCCACAAGCACAAGGACCACACACGCACACAGCGCCACCACCTCGAACCCGGTTAATCTCCGCGCGATCTCAGATTCACAATCTCGACGTGAAAATGCAAATCGGATGTTTGGTGCCGTGGACTGGGATACGGTACCTTTGGAAAGAAAAGGCCACCCTTGGGTCGCACAGCGATTCCCTTCCAGAACAGACTGATATAGAAGTTGTTAACCCCCCCTCCCTGCTTCCTGCACGATGAGATATCGCTGGAAAGGCCCTTATATGATACTGCGTCTGAAAGAGGTCCCGCCGTAATACGCCTACTGTACAGTCCGGTCGCCCCATCTACTCACCAGGAGCGCAAGTAGCGTGCCATGCCCACCTCTTCCAGCCGTCCAGAGAGCGTCAAGTTCCCCGCCGAGTCGCCGTTCTTCATCGGTGAAGAGCGACGGTCGGACCGCCTCGGCGACCACCGCCAGCAGTCCCTCTCGTCCACCAGCCCGTCTCGTCCCTCTACCGCCGGGACGAACCCGTTTTCGTCTCCCGCGAGCAGGAACATAGACCTCTCAAGCCGCGGACCCACTCCCCCTGTGCTCGCCGTCCAAGGGGACGTCGAACAGGAATCGCCCCCTCGCCAAAGCGTGTCCATCGCCCCCCGCGCAGACGTCCCCCGCACGTCCTCCTACTACGGCGGCCGCTCCGCCTTGATCCAGCCAAGCCGTAACTCATCTGGCCTCCGCATCCGCGAGGCCTTTGCAGCGCCCCCTTCGCGTCCGCTTACAGCTCATTCCACGGTACCCTCGTTGAGTCAGAAGAAGGTGGCGCGCATGCGCTCCACGCTCCTCGATGACCCTAGCACCATCGAGAAGCCGTGGATATCCAAGAAAGACCCGTACACGCGGATAGCGTACTTTGTGACCTACGGCGTCGCGTTCCTCGGCGTCGTCGCCTCTG
This sequence comes from Neotropicomus parvogracilis, assembly GCA_038088955.1. Taxonomy (NCBI): domain Eukaryota; kingdom Fungi; phylum Basidiomycota; class Agaricomycetes; order Boletales; family Boletaceae; genus Neotropicomus; species Neotropicomus parvogracilis. The sequence continues at coordinate 18,084 of JBBPJX010000030.1, forward strand.
CCGTCCGGTGCTATTTCGGGTACAAAAGCGTGCCCATGATCAAAGGAAACTTGTGTATGGTGCTAGACGAAGAGTTCAATACGGACACGGACACCGTATTCGGCCCTAACGGAAATTGGCTCCGGGAGATCGAACTCGGTGGCTTTGGGCAAGTGCTCGTTCGGCTCCGGGGCTAAACAAGCATGCTCACCTCTCGTTTCCGCTAGCAACGGGGAGTTTGAGATGACCACCTCGTCGACGAATAATTCTTATGTCCAAGACGGGTACCTCTATATAACACCGACCCTGACGTCAGACATCATCGGCATTGACAGCGTGCTAGATGGTTATACGTTCAACCTCACCGACTGCACGTACAATGTCACGAACCCCGAAGCATTGCCTGGTGGTAGCAACAGCTCCTCATCTGACATGTCCGGGTATTACCAAGCATGTGGTGCCGTTAGCAACAGCACGAGTGGCACTGTCATCAATCCTGTCCAGAGCGCGCGAATCAGCACAAGAAACAGCGCCAGCATCCGATACGGTCGAGTCGAAGTCAGGGCCAAGCTTCCAAGAGGGTAAGTGGATTCCGACTTTACAAGAACGGCACAATGCTCACCAAAGTCGACGCCCGTAGCGACTGGGTAAGCTTGAAATGACAAAGGCCAGCGACGGCGTGCTTACTATTTCGTTAGCTTTGGCCCGCGATCTGGATGCTTCCCGTGAACAACACCTACGGGCCATGGCCACTGAGCGGTGAAATCGACATCATGGAATCTCGCGGCAACGCCCGTTCATATACCAACCAGTTGAGATCAAGCGCTTTCCTTTCCCAGCGCCAGTCCAAACGCTAACGGAAATCGGTAGAGGAATTGATTACGTCCGAGGATCGCTCAACTGGGGACCGCTGTCGTTCCTGAATGCGTATTACAAAACCTTTGGTTGGTGGACGCAGCGCCGGACCGACTACGGAGAAGCGTTCCACACATATGTTCTCGAATGGACCTCGAGCTTCTTGTGAGCGCCACTTCTTTACCTTGCTTGCGCAGCAGCGCCTAGAGATCTGGACGCTGAGATTAGAATCGTTCCCGCAGGCGCATCTACGTCGACTCGAGGCTCAGCTACATGCTCCAGCTGAAATTCGACGAACCTTTCTTCTCCCGTGGAAACTTTCCCCCCGTCGTCGTAAACGGGTCGACGCCGATCGTGCTCGAGAATCCATGGATAAACGGGACTAACGCGACGCCTTTTGACCAGCGTAAGTCCTCTCCCTCGCTCTTTTTGGGGGCCAGCTCGGCGTTTGCGCGGGTGCGACTCACGTCTCTGCCATCCCTAGCCTTTTACCTGATCTTGGATCTCGCCGTCGGCGGTACGAACGGATGGTTCCCAGACAACGCAGGCGACAAGCCATGGTTGGACGGGTCCAACATCGCCATGCGGCAGTTTGCGCTCACTCAGGACCAGTGGTATCCTACTTGGGGATCCGACGGGGAAAGTCGATCTTTTGTCATGTACGTCGTCTTTTCTTTCGTCCTACCGAGCGCTGCGCTGACGCGCGCGGTCTAGCGACTACGTCAAGATGTGGCAGCTCTGCTGACGACTGTCTAGGAACGCAGCGGCAGAGACGGCGAAGAGGACATTTTCATTATTCTTCCGGACGCTCTTCTCTTTTCTCTTCTAGATGGGACTCTTTTGGCTCGATAACATGTACGGCCGTCGTTCACGTTAGATTGGTCTTGCCGGCCAGTCGCTTGGCGTTGCTTTTGCCACGCCATCGAGTGCTAGCTTGTGCTTCTACGTGATCCGAACGCTCGGAAAACATACCCAATCGCATGTATTACTTACCGACGTCGTGGTAGCAGAAAGAGACAATATTATTTTCGCAGGGGAACTAGTGGCTGCACAGCTTTACATCACGTGACGTTAGCCCGTACTTTGAAACCCGACGACGTTCAAGTCCACATCATCGTACAATTACAGGCACAATTGTCTATTCTCGCAGGACGACTCTCTCTACGCTAACCAAGGACGATACGCCTTTTTTCTCAGAACGCCACCAGAAACGAGCACAAGCGAGCCTGAGCGCTCCGGTTCGGCAGGACGACAAGCACGTTCGCGCTCACTGGCACATTGCAATACGGACACCCACGCCAACGCCAACGCCGTCGACCTGCCGCTCGCCACCGACTCAAGACGACTGTATCATGATGTGAGAGGTCAACGGGACATCGTTGTCGTCGTCGTCCCCAGACGGTCGTCTACACGCAACGCACGAGAGTCAGTCAGACGTAGGCCAATACAGAACGGATAGAACGCGAGCGTCGCACGCGAATTACCTCATCGAATCGCGCGTACGAAGGTCGAGAAGCAGTCTCACGGCTCGGCACGAGGCGATCGTGCTAGAGACAAGAAAGGGAGTCGGTCAGTCCCATGACGTCGCTAGAACATGTTGGATTGCGTACCCCGCGGTCGTCGCTGTTCGTGCAGGGTCGTCAGCCGAGCTGGTCGCACGCGTGGCGACGGGACTTACCAGTAAGAGCGGTCATAGACACCATGACTAACGTACTTTGAATCAAAGCAGATTCCAAAAAGAGAGGGAGCAGGTGTTCTTACGGTAAACGTCCAGAAAGGTAAACACCTAGAGTAGCAAATGAGAATACGAGAGGGAGAAGCAACGCGCGCGGGGCCCACCGTCGGGGGGATATAAGTGACGACAGCCACGACGAAATACGCGAGTCCTTGTGCGTACAACTGCCTCCTCAACGGCGACTTGGACCGCCCTCTCGAGAGCCCCGCAATGGACAATACGAGGACGAGGAAATCGTAGCACGGAGCTTTGCGTACCAAGACGTGAACACGATGGCGCAGACGCAACGGCGCAACTTACTGTATACGAAGACCGCTACATTCAAGGTCGGATGTGCGAGCGAGACGCCACACTCTCCGCTCGACGCGGTTGGTCGAAGGTTTACGGTATCTGACAGGGAGCGAGCGTGATGAGTCGAGTCGAACGCCACTGGTAGCGAATTCGTACCCAAAGTGAGCACGGTCCAGTGTCCTAGCGCAAACATGAATAGCAAGGCGTGAACCAAACGCGAGTCCTTCCAGATCACCCATCTACATTCTATAGTGAGACGCAGACGGCCGCCATACGCATATTCTGACCACGGACTCACGCGCGAATCATAAAGTTTGTCGAGGCGCACCCCACACTGATGTTTCCGGCAATCTAAAACGCCACGAAAACAGTTGGATCGCAAAAGACGAATCGCCATGCAAACGATGGCAGTGTTTCTTACCGCTGAAAATATGGTAGTAGCTGGCAGAGAGATGAGCTGCACGAAACGATGGCGACGACGAGAACTGACGTAGGCACATGAAACCGGCTGAAGGTGGATTTGCCCTTATTGCACTTGGATCAAAGTGAGCGAGAGGCGCCGTAAACGATCGTTTTCCGACACTCACAGCACGACGAGGAATATGAATTGGAACATCCGTCCGAGAATATAAGGAATCTTGGTCGAGCGTCGTCATCTCGAAATCGCTCTGAAAAAAATAAGGCGACTCACCAGAATCCATCGGAATGCCAGGCGCCCACGAATGACGGCGTATTCCACCCCGAAAGTTGTGACGTATTCCCATCTAATTAATGGCTCGAAAATGCGTTTTCTAAGATGGAGGGGATAGTCGTACCCAAAGAGACCGACGAGAAGGAATATGATGTTCATGTTAGTGACGCCAAGCTCATCTCGCAAAGCTGGATTCTGCCAATCCACCATCGTTGCAGGTCGAGAACGAGGCTCGTTTCAAGCTTTGGACTTGCTACGCGGCGTAAACAGGATTGGAGAAGGGATTTGAGAAGCTTGATGGTCGTGGTCAAGTCTGCCCACTACTGGCAGTGGCAGCTATCTAAAGTACACACTGCCCGTAGTTCATTGCTGCCGTCTGTATCACCGACATCAATTTAGATTACGGAATTAGAAGGTAAATTCTCACAGACCCACTGGTCTCATCGGTCAAAGTTAGGGTATCTTCAACGAAATGGCATCCGTCGGGACAGAACGAACCTGAACGGTTTGTGGGAAACTAGCTCGGGTCTTGAGCGCCTTCCAATACATGGACAGACTTGGGAGAGGCCGACTCGGAGCTGTCTCTTTAACTGAACTCTTTTATTGATCACCACTACCAACTAGTCCTTGACAAGTCGTCGGCGACGAAAGAACCACTCGGACAGCGCGGGCGTCTAGATGACCCTTATGGTCTTGACACTCTGCCGATGAACTCTAAAAGTTTCTCTTCAACGGCATGGAGAACCACAGTGCGAACGTGAGGGTATTAAGATGGTCATATGGATGTTAGAAATCAATCCCATCCATGGGGGTCCCTACCAAGCGACAGTCAGGGATGCGAGCAGCCCTAGCATGAGAACGCTCTCCGCATGAACAGATCAGGCCGGGCACGGTATCGAGGACGCGGAACAGCCCTAGATCTGTTCGCAACAGATATCTGCGAATGTGAAGGTGAACGATAGCACGTGTAGCAAGCTGACTGACTGACTACTTTGGTAACTTGTCACCATCGACACAGCCATCAGAGCACCCGGCAAACGGAAAGTTCGTTCGTGCGGACGAGGCGGAGATTCTAATTTATCTAGGAACGTGAGGGGGTGAACGGTGAGATACACGGCTGAACGCTACCAACCACCACGAGAAACCTGCTCACCACATCATACATTGTAATCTTGACCCTGCACAATGAACCTGAGGATGTCCCCTGTCCTTCATACATATATTCAGGTGCGGTCATGACGTGCGTGGCGTCGTGGCCACACCCGAATGCAGTATCCAGCCACCGCACGCCCATCACAGTACCACGTTGTTGCCATCTGCCTGGGAGATCGGTGAATAGAATATTAATGTAACCAACATTATGGATGAACAGCCATAGCCACATGCTGCGTGATACGTTCATCGGGGAGGCCGTGCTCGCCCAGAGAGATAATATCTATGTTGCATAGATGCGCATCCTGTGCCAATCTAGTTCGCAGATTCACTTTCCGTGTCGCACGTCTTAGGACTCGATGTCTTGGAGCTATGCCATCAACGACTCAGGGAGATGGCTACTGGATAGGATCATTATCCAGCGATACGGGTTTACATTCTGCGGGATCTACGAGGACTTCTGGTGGGTTGCGTAGCACATGGGACTGAAAAATCATCAAAACACCATGATTGTGGTCATTGTGAGGTGACGATCAAGGTTGACTACTCGTTTGGCGGTCTCCGCCTTCGTCAATTTTAGTTTTGGTTGGATATTGTGACTTGAGTGATACTCACCTTTCACTGCCAGTAAATGTCGGTTTTTCGTTAAGGTGAGTATATAACTTCGCGGTAGAATTCCCGGGGAAGGACAATCACGAGGGAAAGACGACATCTATAACTAGACGAAGCGCCAAGTTCGTTCACCGCAGAGCATAACCTTTGCGTTCCACTAGACAATGAGACTGTTGAAATGACGCTTCTCCATCCTTTCACGTTCGTCCAGGGTCCACTTAAATGTCTGAAGAAGCTACCGATAGGACGCGAGTCCAACAATCATGAGCGTAAGAAAGTCTTGTTCTGCTATTGTCAAGAATGAGTGGCAAAATGGCATCTCTCGCAAAACGAAACGTACCAGTGCCAAGATTTCGGATTCGAGGACTCTCACTTCTTCTTCGAGTCGGTGTCGCTGTTTGGAAAGCATTTGTATCCTACGTTCCTCGCGTTTATTCGCGGTCGGCGCTGTCGCTGCGCAAGACTGCATAGCCTGGGCTGCTTCTACCTACTTCGAACGTCTGGTTGACGAGTCCGTCACTTCAGGAACAAGGGACAAACCTTGCTTTGGATCAAGGCCTGCTTGCGGAAGAGAGCTTTCAAACCTTTCTCTGCGCGGTCGATAAGCTCGTTTATCTGTGGCTCGATCTCATCTGAAAGGTCTGCCTTGTATCTACGCACGGTGCCCTCGTCGATGAGGAGAAAGACCTGGCGTAGTGAGTTTATGATATCACGGCGACACGAAACATACTTTTTGATTCTCCAACACTTTGCTCATCCTCGGTAGGTCGTACGTTCCATTACGGAGCAGCTGCTGAGCCTCGTATGCCTGCTCGTTGTGAGGACGGACGTCGATCGACTGCGAGATTGGCGTTACCTCTTCACAACAATCTTCCATCGCAAGCACGCATTCTCGCAAACTCGGCGGACATGCTGCGTTGGAATCACCGCGATACAAGTCGTACGAACCTGCAAAGAGAGAGTCTCTCGGTCGTGGCAGCGCTGAAAGACGAGGAGGCATCGCGAAACATTGACATGAGTCTCGGCAACACGGCCGACGCGTCTCGCGATTGGGTCGGAGACCGAAAATAAATATAGACGAGAAAACTCCGAATGAAAATTCTTCAAGTGTCCAACCAACCGCACGAAGCGTTAGCCCCGTCGGCGCAGAGTCGCCTCTGAATAGCGTCTAGTTTCGGGTTGGTGGAGCGAGGTGTCCATCCGGGTGCTCACGAGAACGAGCGCTGCTGCCTAGCTCGCTCCCTCTCTGTCGCTGAGTCCGCCGCAAGGCGTCGATTCGTTGCAGGGGATGCGGGGGCTGATGTAGGGTGGCCGTGCGGCGTCATATTCCTGTATCTTCCGTACCCGCTCCTCTTCGGAGGAGTTGCTACTATGTGGCCTTGACGGTCGGGTGAAACCATGGCGCAGACATTCCCTTGTAATAAAATAAAATGTAGTCTTAGACTAGTTATCCATATTCAGTATGTTTTTCCCATGCTCGTACCTGTTAATTGGTGTCTTCAAATTTTCGAGTGCACCTTGATGCAGACGTTCGTGCGCGGGGTGCCCTGCTCATGGCACCGGGCACTTTGCTCACGACCTCGACCGTCGTCCTCGAAACTCTTCTCTGGGTTTTCCCTGGGCCGGCGGGCCGCCTCGACTGCCACCGCAAAAGCCTCGGAATGCAGCGAAATACCGCAATTCAGTTACCCCAAGTATGAACTGACCGAGGCAGACCTCAAGCGGATCAACTTCCAGAGGAACATCGGTGTTTCCGCACACATCGACTCCGGCAAGACAACCCTCACGGAGCGCGTTCTCTTTTACACCGGTCGAATCCGCGAGATTCACGAGGTTCGTGTCGCGTCATGTCGGGAGTATCACCCCGTTCATACGATATATGCAGGTCCGTGGTCGAGACGCAGTCGGCGCCAAGATGGACAGCATGGAGCTGGAGCGCGAAAAAGGTATCACCATCCAGAGCGCGGCCACCTTTTGCGACTGGGAAGCCCAATCACCTTCCACCGGCGAAAAGCAAAAGTATGCCATCAATATCATCGATACCCCAGGTTGGTATCCTCCTAGTTAAAACGGGACTCGCTCTGACCCGAGGAATGACGTAGGACACGTCGACTTTACTATAGAGGTCGAGCGGGCCCTGCGCGTGCTTGATGGTGCTATCCTGGTCTTGTGCGCTGTATCCGGCGTGCAAAGTCAAACTACGACGGTTGATCGCCAAATGCGTCGTTATAACGTACCTCGGATATCCTTCATCAATAAGATGGACAGGTGCTATTAGGTCTACTGACGCGATGTTAGAATACTAATGCACATCTCTCAGACCCGGGGCAAATCCCTGGAGAGTCATTGGTCAAATTCGGTCCAAGCTTAAGATTGCCGCTGCGGCAGTCCAGGTTCCCATCGGCGTCGAAGACGGGCTCAAGGGCGTCGTAGACCTGGTTCGTTGGAAGGCAATCTACAACGAAGGCGAGAAAGGGTACTTTAGTTTGGCTGCTCTCTTCGATTCTCAACCTCATTCATATCGCTCTTTAGTATTAAAGTCACCGAGTCAGACGAGATCCCAGCTTCAGTCGTCGATCTAGCCAAGGAAAAGCGTGCTGAGCTCATCGAACAACTCGCCGAAGTCGACGATGAAATTGCCGACATGATTCTTGCCGACGAAACACCCTCTAATCGTCAGATCGCTGAGGCCATCCGCCGCGCAACCGTCGGTCTCAAATTCTCTCCAGTCTTCCTTGGTTCGGCTATTAAAAACACGGCCGTTCAACCTATGTTGGACGGTGTTTGCGCTTACCTTGCCAACCCTGCGGAATCGGTGGTCACCGCCCATGATACTAGGTTGCCACATGGTTCACCTCCTGTTCCGCTTGCCCCTGCTGCCGATGCACCTCTTGTTGCATTGGCCTTCAAGCTGGAGGAAGGACGATTCGGCCAGTTGACTTACATGCGGGTATACCAGGGTACTTTGAAGAAGGGTTCGTTCATCTTCAATGCTCGCACGGACAAGAAGGTCAAGGTTCCTCGTCTGGTTCGTATGCACAGCAATGAGATGGAGGTTGGCAGTCCCTTGTTCGTGCCTCGTTCGTACACTCAACCACTCTTTAGGACATTGATCACATTGGGCCTGGTGAAATCTGTGCCGTCTTCGGCGTCGAGTGTTCGTCTGGCGATACATTTACGGATGGCTCTTCGAGTTTCTCCATGGTCAGTTTCTTTTTTCAAAAGTGATGGGTCGGACTTATGGTCGCATAGACGTCCATGTTTGTCCCCGAGCCCGTCATCTCGTTGGCGATCAAGCCTCAAGGACAAGAGTCTCCCAACTTTTCTCGTGCGCTCAATCGGTTTCAGAAAGAAGACCCGACATTCAAGGTGCACATCGATCCCGAAAGCAAGGAGGTAGATGTGTTTCATTTCTTCTCCTAGCTTTATCTTACCCGTGTTTTAGACCATCATTTCTGGAATGGGAGAACTGCACCTCGAAATATACATCGAACGGATGCGTCGTGAATATGGGGTCGTCGTTTCGAGTGGCAAGCCCCGCGTCGCCTACCGCGAAACGATCACGGAGCGCGCCGAGTTCTACCACACGCACAAGAAACAGACCGGCGGCGCTGGTCAATTCGCCCGGGTGATCGGATATGTAGAGTCAATCCCGTTCGATCCAGAGAACGGGCAGGACAGAGAGTTTGTAAACACCGTCATGGGAGGCAACATCCCGCACAACTACATTCCTGCGTGCGAAAAGGTGTGTCGCGTTTCGTTTTCCGGTGGCGCTTCCACGAGGTGGAAACTCGCACAAGGACTCGCGCAGCCAAAACCGACGCTCACGTCCGTGCGTTCTTCTAGGGCTGGTTCGAAGCACTCGAAAAGGGCACGCTCTCGGGGAACCCGATCGTAGGCGCGCGAATGGTTCTCCAAGATGGTTCATACCACGTCGTGGACTCTTCCGAGCTCGCGTTTCGCATCGCGACGATTGCCGCGTTCCGTGAGATCTATTCAAAGACGAAGCCGATCATTTTGGAACCGATCATGACGGTCGAGGTGGTTGCGCCGGGCGAATTCCAGGCGGCGGTGATCGGGAGCTTGAACGCTCGACGGGGGACGATTTTGGATAGCGAAGTGCGGGACGAGGAGTTTACGTGTACGGCCGAGGTGCCGTTGAACGACATGTTTGGATATTCGAGTCAGTTGAGGGGGGTGACGCAGGGCAAGGGTGAGTTTAGCATGGAGTATAGGGTGCGTCCGCTTTTCATGCTTTTCTTTCGTTGCCGTCGAGGCTGACCGGGTCTACAACATATTTCTCGTTTGGTAGACTCACATGCCGGTGTTGCCACACGTACAGAAAGAACTCGAGGAGGCGCATAAAAAGACGATGCCTCAGTCCAAGAAGTAAACTTGGACTCGACGTGGCGAGGTCTAGAAGTTAGAGTCGGGCATTCGGAGGTCGGGCATATATAGAACTTATTGCATCCATTTATTACTGTACGCACACGCTCTTCTATTCACCAACCAACACGCATCCTCTCTCGCTATTCATCGGATTACGGAGCTCTCGAAGGGAGCGTGTGGCCTTGGGACTTCGTTCTCGTGTCGTATTCCTGGATCCGGAGGTGGCCCAGGCCTGTCGTTTTTGCTCTTTAGTGTGTTGGCTGGATAACTGCTCTGCTCTTGGGCCTGTTCATCGTACAACTTGCACTTTTGTATTTTAAAACTTGTAATCATAACTTGCCGTCTACTTGTGGAGTATGGGTCCAGGATTGCCTGGCAGAGGGCCACGAATCCAATGCTTGATATGCTGACAAGACTAACTCAAAAATGCCGACATAGTCTACCACATATATGCCTCAGGACTCGCTTGGCAAGGAAAGCATGTTCGATTTCAGCTCATGCAACGCGCGACAAGTGTAGGAGGCAATGCAAGACTCGGACGTGCCTACAATGCTTCGTCGTCAGCGCACGCACCGTCTCGCGTAAATCACCGAGACCTTCGTCACGGTCGCTGCGTTTGATTTAACGGGGCTGCGCCGCAATAATACCACGGCATTGCAGGATGCTTCGTCGTTCGTTTGAACACCGCGTAGTGCTCTACGCACAGTGACTCGATTCGGGATTCTTGCCGCACGAAGAGATCCCGTCGACATGTATATGAAGTCGACCCACAGTTTATGTCGAGCTCGGCCAGGAGATCGAGAAGTCAACTTCATCAGAGGAAGCCTTCGTCTGAAAAGTGTAGTGATGCCCGTGAGTGACCTACGCTGCCCTCAAATGCCCATTCTAGAAATCAACGCAAACGACAGGTGACGATGGGGGAGGGATGACAAACGTCTCGTCAAGCGATTAGGAGACCCCAGGTACCTGGGTCACTATTTTATAGATGTTAGGCTGATCACGAGGACTCGAACAAGAGAGAAACTAGAACCAGGATTCGGAAGAATAAGGCAGTCATGGAAGGAGTCTCCGCGAAAAGCTGTTCCAATCTGGGTAGGTTTCCGCTGAGCGTGCTCACCTGTCTCGACACTGGAGCCGCACGGTTCATGTCGGGTGTCTCGCCTGCGTTAGCGCACAACATCATATCTTTCCCTTCCTTTGACCTAACGCACGCCATCACCACCTTCTGGGTGTGCGGACGGAACAACCGATCTGAATTGTCCCCAATGAACGATCTATCATTCGATGCGCCCTCCCCCTCCAGACTGTGAGGGCGTTTTGAGCGACGAATCGCCGGTCGCTGCTCCACAACCCCTTTTCCTTGCCTCTGACCACATGAAGAACCAGTCATTCACGCGCCGTGGACATCCGAGCTGCTACCGTGTTCCTGGCACGGGCAACATTGCGATCAACAGCTCGTTCAGGAGACGACGTTCAGAGAGAGGCGAGAGAAGACAGGACATACCAGCTTGATACACCGCCATAGCAACGTTGATTCGAAGCATTTGTTGTTCGTCGACACAAGCCTGTACAGGAATGGGACGCTAAAATCAAGGTTCTGTCAACGCGACGGATCGAACGGTCTATTCGAGCCAGACAGGAAGGAAGACCTTCTCCGCCGTATCGCTCGATGGCTCTCTTGAGATGACCCATGAGATCATCTCTCCGCTCGTCTTTCAGGTATTTGGTGTAATGCAACGGGGAAAAGTTTGCGTCGCGGAGGGTCGGATGTTGGACATCTGGGATGAATGCTCTGATTCGGTGACAGTGGTGGCGAGTGTCCAGATTGGAAGCACAGGAAGACTCTGGAAGAGAGACGGGTATCTGTGTCGTGACGCTCGTCGTGCTCAGTTCATGTCATCAACGCGAACGACAGCAAGTGCAGTTGACTCGAGTCGGGTTTCGCTTACACCAAGTAAATATGTTGACCATCCGCAAGTTCGTTGGAACCATCGAACGCGTCTCTGATGTGCCAAACTCGTTTTCCCCGGGTGCTGTCAATAAAAGCTGGATTTACCCACACGAGACGAGAATTGATGTGCACGACGGCGACGACCACGACAAGTCTGACCCACCTCTCCGCTTCATTCCTTCTCTCACTCTATTATTCTTCACTGGCCCAGAACAGATCCGCATGTCACCATGCGCGCCGAACCGTGGGCACTCGGTTTGCATTCGGTTCAACTATCAGAACTTCTCACCGTGTTAACAAGAGGCTTCTTTGAATGGCCTCGAAAATCCACGGCACTGGACGTGGTTGTTCGGCTGACCATGCCGCTTTGTCGAAAGCGGTGTCACACGCCTGCAAAATCGATAGAAGCGTCGTACACGCCGGTTCATAAAAAATGTTTGGTCAATATTTTTTTTGGTGATTATGGAACCAATAATTAAATTATGTCAATTTCGGGTTTTTAAAATTTATGGGAAGATGTTGAGCACAAAATCTCCACCCATGTTTTGCATGGACCATGCTCAGACATCACCAAAATATACATCAGCTACCCATTGTCCAATCTTGAGGAATAACTTGATGAGGTTGTACAGAACATGTAGCCCACACACATATGCACCGAACGCCCGTCAACTAATATTCATGAACACTATATACTACACACATGGTCTGGAACTAATCTGGGCATACATTGAAGAACAATATCTACATACATTGTCAATGATTTAACGAGCACCGTCACCATCATTGTCGTGGTACCATGCATCCGTAGCATTGGCCATGGGCATGCGCGCATTGTTGTCGTCATTGTTAGAGTAAGCAAGCGCGCGCGCAGCCACTGAACGACCGGCACAGTCGACCGCCGGTGAGAATGCTGCGCGAGAACGTTCCATTGCGCACGTACGTCTCTACATTCCGCGAGCACATTGTTTTCTACCGCGTAGTTAATATTTCCTACATACCTGTGTCCGGATCTCGTCAAGATCCTTTTCTTCTCCTTCGAGTACTATACAATCTTTATATATGGTCTCTCGACACTCGGCACACCTCAGTCTGTTGTTCCCGCACGACGACTGAGGTGAGCCACTCATACATACTTTTCACTCGCTCGTACTAATGTATACCTAGTCTCTCGTTAACTAGGTAAATACCGAATCTAGTCTGTTGTTCCCGCACGACGACTGAGTCTCTCGTTAACTAGCTGTCACGCACCGATTCCACTCTCGCTCTTTTTCTCTCACCTGGGACATCGATAGGTTTTTGTAATACAGATCCGAGGCTGACACGATCTCTGTCGACCGCGATGACGACGCCTGACCAGATTCCCGCCGAGGATCCCACCTCGCAGTCCAATTACACTCAAATCGCGACGACCAACGTGTCCTTTGACTGGACCGTCGATTTCGAAAGCAAGTCCGTCCATGGATCGGCGACCCATCAGATGGTCGCGAAAGAGGACGTCTCTGAAGTGATGTACACCGATTCCACTTCCGTCCCCGACGAACTGCAAAGTTGACGTATGGTGGATAGCTTCGACACCCACGTGTTGGATATCGAGTCGGTCGAGGTGAACGGAAATGTGGTCGAGGTTCGTGTCCAGCGCTTCTTGCATTGTCGATATGTATCGGCATCTTCTATCACTGGCAGACACGACTCGATCCGGAGGATAAAGTCATGGGATCTGCACTCCATGTTTCCCTCCCGCTCACGCCTGCTGGAGAGACCGTATCGGTCAAGATCACATACAAAACGACTCGGGAATCTCCTGCTTTAATGTGGCTCGAAAAAGAGTGCGTGTTTCATCAACCTGGTCTTAACCGTTCACCACTGATTGATCTGCAGGCAAACGATTGGCAAGAACTTCCCGTATCTATTCAGCCAATGCCAACCCATCTATGCGCGCAGTCTGGCTCCATTGCAAGGTAATTCGTGGACTTGCATCCTGATTGTTGCTTACCCTCGCGCTCCAAGATACCCCGTCTGTGAAAATGGCAAGCTCGACCGCCTTCCACCCACTCATCCATTATTTGACCTTGCTTGTTAGACATACAATGCAAAAGTGACCTGCGTCCTCCCGGTTCTCCTTTCTGCACAGCGTGTATCGCCCCCTGCAGATGGCCCGCCACACGGGGGCAAGGTCATCGGAAAAGACGCCGTGACGTATGAATACAACCAGGTCCATTATTTTCTTAAAAGAGTGAATATACGCGCTGATGTCGTGGTTGCCAGAGTGAACCTATTCCCTCCTACCTTTTGGCGATCGCCGCAGGCAACCTGCATTACCGTCCGTTTGAAGTCCCGAAGGAGAAGACATGGTCGACCGGAGTATGGACTGAGCCAGAGCTGCTGGAGGACGCTTACAACGAGTTTTGTGAAGACACCCCCAAGTAATCTCTTCGATTCCGTGTGGTATTCTGGACTCACATCGATGCAGATATCTCGCTAAAGCAGAGGAGGTCGCGGGGCCATACAGGTTCGGAATGTACGACCTGCTCGTACTTCCACATTCCTTCCCCTATGGCGGCATGGTGAGTCAGATTTCCCCGTGCTTGGATGCCGCATTATCCCTCATGTCGATCTCAGGAAAATCCCTGTATATCCTTCGTTACTCCTAGTAAGCTAATCATGACCATCGATACGTCCGTTTCTGAATCTGCTTTCAGCACTTATCGCGGGCGATAGATCCCTGACGGACGTGGTGATCCACGAGCTGACACATTCCTGGTTCGGAAATGGGGTTACGTGGGTCCCTGTGTTTGCTTTAGCTGGGCTAGCAACTGAAACATCATTGTCAGTCACGCGCATGCGTCGCACTTTTGGTTGAATGAAGGCTGGACAACTTACATTGAACGACTGTTGCAAGAGCTCATACATGACTCATCCGGGCCCCGAGGTTTATCGTCTGTCCTTGGCCACAAAGGCCTTGTGGACGCGTTGGGATTGTTCGAACTCACTCCAAGATACCAGAGGCTCGTCGTTGCATTCAAGGTTGGTGAAGATCCCGACGCGGCCTACAGTGACGTTCCCTACGAGAAGGGTTCAAATTTGATTCTCCTCCTTGGTGCGTCGAGCCAGTGTATCGCGTCACCTTAGACACTGGAGACATCGTCGCAGAACGAACCTTGGGAGGGATCGGTGTCATGCGTCCGTATATCAAGCACTACGTCAAGACCTATATGGGACAAAGCATCACGACCAAGCAGTGGAAGGATCATTTGTACTTCTTCTTCACTGACCAACCAGACAAGATCAAAGCCCTTGACACTATCGATTGGCACGTAAGTGTTTTCGATATAGTTCGAGGGCTGAATCAATACATACACACTTCGTTCAGGAATGGTTCTATGGCGAAGGTGTCACGCTGCCGGTCAAGCTCGAGTATGACTTGACCCTTGTCACTGTTGCGTATGACCTGGCGGATCGTTGGAATGACTCTCGCAACACGGATCCAGCTCAACTGGACTTTGAGCCGTCTGATCTCGATAACCTCGATAGCAAACAGCGGAGTGAGTCTTTTCGTGGTGCCTTTCGGCTAACACTAATTACGACACATACAGCTGTGTTCCTGGAGCGTCTCCAGACATACCCAGCCCTCCCGACGAGCCATCTTATCCACTTGGACGGGCTGTACAGGTTCTCACAATCGACCAACTCGGAGATCCGCACACCGTTTTATCTCGTCGTCCTCAAAGACCCCGCATCAACCGCAGCCAAACTCTTCGTGGGGCCCTCGCTTGATTGGGTCATCGGCAAAGGCACTGGGATCATCCAGGGGCGGATGAAATTTTGCAGACCGCTGTTCAGGGCCACAAATAAGGTTGATCGGGAAAAGACGCTCGCTGCGTGGGACGGTGCCCGGACGATGTTTCATCCCATCGCTTGCAAGCTCATCGACCAGGTATTTCTGTCACTCCATCCACGTAGATTGTGTGCTGACGACAGAAGGATTTGGGGCTGGAGGCGTGATGGCCTTGAGGGATCGTCCCGTGTTTGTTACGATGTTGACAATGTAATGTATGTCAAGCGATTTAGATCTCCGACTGAAATAGAGTGAATTTGACCGGATCGGTTTCAGAATTCGGCTCGGCCACTTCCGGCATGTTTGTCCCAAAACGACCTTTGCAGGGATGCAAAGGACCTCTGCTCTGCTCTCCGCTCTCTCTTCCATGGTACGCTTTCTCTCCTTCGAAGCTTTCGGCGTCTCGACCCCCTTCGACCCCACCTTTCACTATGTCACTTCTCCCTTACTTTCCCCAACAGTCCTCGCTGCCATCCGCTTGCTCTTTGCGCTATACACCTTGGCCACCGTTATCGTCACCATCGCGCTCTACCAGGACCGTAGTTCGTCAGTGGTCGTCCTTGTCCCGAGCCAGCGAACTTATCCTTCCCGACACAGGTACTTTTCTTACTTCACCTACCTCACCTACACTGGGCTGGACGCCTATTTCTGGGCCTCGAGTGTCCAGACCATCGCTTTCGTGCGACGCCGCCACAAAAGTTACCCCTTGCAAACTTGGCCTCGATTCCTCCAACTACTTCATGTCCTCCTGCACTCCACCGTCATCGTATTCCGTGCGTTTTCTCATTCTTCGTCATCCTGATTCCGTACTTACATAAAAAACTGGGTTAGCTATCATCGTGACGACTGTGTTTTGGTCGTTGATATTCACGCCTGCCACGTTTTCGTCACGCTACACCAGTGCGTTTTACTAATCAGCTCTGCTGTTTCATCGCTGACACGAGTCGCACGCTTACCAGCCTGGACCAACATTTCGTTACATGCGATGAACACCGTTTTTGCACTCTTCGAGATCTTTTTCACGCACGGTGGACCCAGCCCATGGACCCACCTCGTTCCACTTGTGCTCGTGTTGCTATGCTACCTCGGCGTCGCATACATCACGCACGCGACGCAGGGTTTCTACAGTGCGTGTTTCCCCATCCTCTCTGACGATGGCGCATGACAACGTGGGTGCTAGCTTATACTTTTCTCGATCCTTCCAATGGAGGTGGCCGGCTGGCAGCGTACATTGTTGGCATCGGGCTCGGATGTTGCGTGGTGTTCAGCATCGTCAAGGGCATTTGTCTGTTGCGCTGGAATCTCAGCCGTCGGTATGGAAGATTCGAGTATCGTGCGGGTCCATCTGGTCCAGAAGGACTTGACGAATGGCAAGAACTGGAGGTACCTAAAGACTCCCTCGCATTGGCGTAACGCTCGCTGCTTCCCAACGTTCCCTATTTTACCACTATCGTTTAAATAACGATACGTCCCGAGCATGCAGGACGCTCGCACACTGTCTTTAAATTTTGTTCTCTTTCGGACTCGCTGCGGATAAACAGTTCACGGAGGCCCTAGATGTTGTCGTTGGCACGATTAGTCGAACTTTATGTAAGTACACACGAAGATTATTTACTTTGTGTTGTCCAACATTGAATGAACTCTTGCTTCTTGTGTGAGGTTGCATGGTCGAAGGTGGCCCCTTTTGGGTGTTGCTACAAGTGGAGGCAAAAGCGGGTGCAGCATCCACGGTAATAACGATCAAGGTAGGCGGAGCAGGAGGTGGTCGAGGTGCCAATATCTTCTCCCTGCGCGCTCCGAGCTTTCTTCCTTGGAACGTGTGATCATGGATTGCCAGTACGGGTCCATTCAGTAGATTCATGGAGCTGATCATGCTGCCCACTTCAAGACAAACAAACGCTCGCAAGTTCGCCAGGATGCAGACTGGGGCCTCTCTGCACATATGATTCAGCGTATCTCGGTTAACGAATCTCGCCGAACCGCGACGAAACGTCAGGCAGAGCCTACTACATGGGTGTGAGACGCCGGATCTTGCGAGGACATCCAGAGAAGCATCTCAGTAAGTGATCGACGCATGCACACGCGCACACTGGCACACACGACGTACGTTGTCGTGACGGTCGTCTTGGCGATGGCACGCGCGGTCGCTACGTCCAACGAAACGAACGCGTTTGAGCTCCATCGAGCGGGATCTCTAGACTCGTCAGTGCCGTTGGATCGCCAGTCCGACGTCGAACCTCCGTTTTCGCTAGCGTCATGATGCGTGTCGTGGTGACTTTGGTCCTTGATCTGAGTTACAATGTGCCCTCGCTCTGTATCGCTCCGAGACTCGGTCGTCACTACGGTGAACTAGGAGGAAGAGAGGAACCACTGGCGAGGGAGAGCCTCTCGCAATGGCCAGGCGATGGATGCGCTCCTGGCAAGGAAGTACAAGCTCAAGAAGGGATTCGACCACGTCTTGGTGCGACCCACTGCATACATTGCTTCACAGAGACGCTGTCGGATCGTAGTACCAAGGTCATCGAACCTCCAACCTGAGATCTACAAAAGGCACCATTGGGGATGGCGCCAGACGGTTGGAAAGTGCTTACGAGTGTGGATATCATTCACCAGGATGTCTATATAATCGAACCGACGACCAAGTGAGTTTCTGGTCAGTTTGTCTACCTTTTAGTTTCATGCATTCAAACAAGTTTTCCGTTAGATTTCGCATAAAAATGTCTTTCGATCACGGGCGACGAGGCGTTGGATGCTTCCCACAATAATGTGCCTTGCGTGCAACTCTTGAAGGTGTGGGCAAAAGCGACGATTGCGAGTCGCTCATGGAAAGTCGCCTTGGGCAATGCTGCCAATGCAAGTATCCCCTTTTACCCCGATATGCCTCGGTAGTCTGACGGTCTGGGCTTGCAGTTTGTGGCTCCAAAACTTACGATCTACCGGGTTATATGTGAACATCTCGACATAAATGGCTGCATAACAGAGGCTAGTGAATGTTTCCACCAAATGGTGGACGAGATGGCTAGGCAGGCAAGTTACCATGATGAAGGAGTAGAATGGGCTCTCGGTGAGCGATCTTCGCCACTCGCATGACATGTAGGTGACCGTCGTGTTCTAGAGTTCAAACGGCGTTGTTCAGGGAAGCTAGCAAGCGGCACAGTAATGCTGTTGGCCACTATTCAGCTGCGCTGGCTCTTGGTCCTGTCAAACCGCAGGATCTCTTCGTCAAGCGAAGCAAGGCATACCTTGCCAGCTGTTTGTGGAAGGTAGCGTTGGATGACGCCAACAAGGTGCGTCGCTTTATCTCAACCAGGCCGGTCTTCGTCGAGAGAACATTGTCAGGCGATCGAGCTTGCCCCAATGTCCCATGGGGCCATGAGGGCTGCCTCACACATGGCGGAAGATTGCGGATATGGAGACCATCGTCGCCGGACTGCGGAGCACGTTACCAGATCTCAGACTGGTCACGAGATTATACGACAGACTCAATGAGCTTCGTGTACCAACATTTTGTGGAAAAAGGATAACACTTCCATGCGTCGTCTTCAAACTGGAGCAGATTGTATCGATTTCTCGGAGCGGTTCACGACGATTATTCCGTGCACAAACAGACGCACTTGAGGCTGTGAAGATTGAGACGGAGGAAGACCTCACTGGATTCAGATCTCCATGCCTGTCTACCCATGGATCGACTTTCTCCTCGACCGACAGCCCATAGGTAGCGTGTCCGGAGCGATTTCCGAAGGGAATACAGACGATCGACCATCTATGATCGGCGGGCAAGCTCCATCGCACGGATCTTCGGCTTCCCGTTGCCACTGTCGCGACTCTTTTCACGGTTTGGTAGATGGACGGCCGCACGCAGCCAAGAAGTGGCATCTCTACCGACGGTCAAACAGATGTGTGGACTCCGAGTTCTCGCCCGTCTGAGACAGCCGTTTGGCGCGCTGTTGCTCACGCCGAGCCGTACTGGTGTAGCTGCGTACAGGAGGGTCGCTGCGGAGAGTTTGATCAGGGTGCAGGTGAGGGAGATCACGCCGGCGGTATTGAACAGGCTAGTGAATAGCGTACACACGCTGGATGTGCTTTGATGATGGCCAACAATCATTTTCCCCCGAACATTTTGAGAAAGTTGCTTCGATGAGCAGTACTTACACAGCATCACAGTTTAGGTGCATGCTTTGTATCATCAGATATTGGCATGCGTCTGCTGGTTCGCGACACGTATCTCGCCGTTCTACCTTACCCCGCTGTCAATGGACGATGTCAGTGGTAGGCATGCCACATTTGTGGGGACGGTCTCTAGCCGTTTCAAAGACTCCCAACTGTTGATGAGATTGAGGCGAAAGAAGACAACGTACACATTGCTCCTCCGAATCCCACAGATATCGTTCCACACAACGCGTCAAACCAAGCGCCACTGGGTAATACTACGTCGCCGCCACCGTAGGCGTAGATCTCTCCTCGAAACAGTGTCCATCTTCACCCAACCCAAAGACGCGCTCACAGATATCCCGTCCATAATGTACGCATCAAAAGAGTCCAGCGAGATCGGCGAATGGGTCTTTGGTTTGTGCCGTGGTCGGTTGTGTCTGCGTCCGTTGCTCGGCGGCGGCGCCTATCGCCTGGTTGTGTAGCCCTCCTACACTTGGGGGCATGGCAGCACCTAGAGACGAGCCTCGTGGGCCAGCAGAAGCCGAGGTGCCAACTCCCAAGGCCCCAAACTGGTTCTGTGGTTTGGGTTGCATCATGCTCGCAAACTGCGCTGATCCAAGGGTCGGCGCTGAAGACTGCGGTTGTAATATAGAACCTGTGGACAGACCGGGAGAAGAAGACGCTGGGCCGAATCTCGCAGGTGGAGATGTCGTTCTCCCTGCAGCACCGTCGGTGGACCCGTTCGAAGGTGTGGGTGTACTAGGGAGCATGATCGATCCGAACTGGGGTTGGGGCTGTGGGGCCGTTGGGAATGGGGATGATATCAGTGAGGGTCGCGTCGCGGTATTGATAGGCGGAGGTTGTCGGGAGAACAAATTCATCAGATCGTCGACGGGGTTCGCGTGCCCACTATTTGTAGCATCTACCGATCCGTCGTCGAGATCGATAAGCGAAGACCCGCCGCCATCCGCTCCGGAGCCGGATGCTATTGACGTTGGAATAGACGCTACTGCTGCAAAGTCTCCTTTCTGGAAGGCCTCAAACCGCGCCAAGGCTGTGTTGATTTGATCGTTGGCCTCCAAAAAGGCATCTATGTGAAGGTTGGTCAACGGCCATAGTGAGGGCACCATAGTCGCACTCACTCAGTGACTCTGGATCGTCCGTTTCTGCGTCAGACACCCATTTCTGCAGCCTCGGTCGTGCACCCTTCAGAACCGCCGCCACTTGATCGTACGCGTCACCCTTTACCCACCGTTCGCCCTTTTGCGTATCTACGTTATCCAGCATCTCGTTTAGCAGTATTACTTTGCTTTGCAGTTTCGCCAGCTCGTTCAGTGACTGATTCCGATAATCCGGTTTCGCATCTGGATTTGCTCCCGCGAGCGTTTTCATCAGTTCTTGTGCTGCGGCTAGATCGCGCGGGGTTCCTCGTCGAATCAGCTCTTGTAGTTTAGCGGACTGCGCTTCTCTGTCCTCGTTCTCGAGTTCTTCTGGGGATTTTATGGTCTATGAAAACGAATTAGTGCATTCCGGCGTAGGTTTCAAAAGGGGGTCGAGCAGCTCAATAACGCACCATGGCGTTGTCCGAAATGTTACGCGCGGGTAGTTCTCTGAATCGATACCCCTTGAACGTCAATAAACGATGCATGTCCCTGATATTTCCAAAATCCTCCTTCCACCTCGACTCGGCACAGAGGCTCTCCCTCCAACCATGGATGAGATCCAATATTCGTGACATGACGGGACCGGGAAAGGCGGGCGGTC